>JASCZW010012417.1:0-28547 GCA_034211315.2 Aedes japonicus
CCGCTACCGTTCAGTTACGTATTGTATGACTTACTGGCGCTTCATTGAATGTAACAGATACATATCGCTTTTCTACTACATAGATTATAAAGCTAACTACGACTATAAGATCATAAATTCCAGGGGCAATTTTGATGACCTAAGAATATCCCTAGATATCTCATTATTTGATAGTATTAAAATTCACTTCATCCAAAAAGCGTAGATTTTTAATCTACAATTTAACTAAATCTACAGCTGGATGTAGATTTTATGTTTAGTCATGGATAACCTACATCAGGAATTATCTATAATGTCTTATTGTTCTTCCGAAAATATTCAATGAATATGTTTTCAGCTACACGTCGAAGCACGCCAGCTTTTGTTCTAACATATTAGGTCCTAAGGATAGTTTTGTGACCTGGAACATGTGTGTTTTGCCTTGAAAAGTGTTTATTCAATATGTTTAAATATTTTTATATTTCTCAAATATACTGGCTATAACTGTAAATCTTAAGTTCTGTAGATGCAAAGACAGTTTAGCGGATGAACTTGACATTCCAAGATTGCCGTATTGTATTTTTAAGTTCCGAAAATATTCACTACAGATACTTTGTGTAGCCAAAAACTACTGTGTACTATGTGGAATTTCAAGTTCTAAACTTCAGGCAGTTTAGTTACAAGGTCTTAAAGTTATAAAATAATGACAATTGATATTTCTTAAAGGTTCATTGAATAATATGTTTGGTCTAGATAGATATATATATAGCTAAAAAACTACTGTTATAACTGTAGATTTTATGTTTGAACTTAGGACAGAATGGTGTCTAGAATATTCCCAGGTGTGTATTGTATTCTGGCCCACCGCTATTCAATCATTATTGTAAAATACGTATTTGCACACTCTAAACACTACTGTTACCTTCTTTAGATATAGGTTCATTCAATATGTTTGAATATATTATATCATATATATTCTAAAAACAATAGATCTGAACTTTTGAAACTAAGTACATTTTGAAACCTAAAGACTAAATAAACTGCAAAAATATATAGCATTTATCAACAGAATTATCATGCAGCTATGCATCATATGCATCATATTCTAGAACGCCTTTTACACAATAAGGCATTTATTTTTCTTCCTGAACTTCTTAATATTCAGGATGTTAAGGTCGTCACCATTCGTTACATGCATTAGCTCCAATGTTATGAAAATCTTAAGTTATTTCCGATTAGGTCAACTATGATCTGTATTGACAGATGAACTTGTTGTGCTGAATGGAATGCTAGGGGCTGAACTTCAGTACATAGTACGGAGTCTGAAAGTGTGGAACAGTTGTTCACTAAGAAAACGCGTGGCTGTGGAAGTGACGCTAAATACCCTCAGGCGATTAGGTGGTAAACAGCTTCATGGCAAGGGCAATCTGAAGTAATTCTTCAGGCCATGCTTTGTCGGCACGTTTCAACCTGTCAGCCTGATAGACCTCAATGTTTCAAAAACAAACTGCGGACAAGTACAGGAGAATAGCGGAGAGAAAAAGTTGCTTGTTCACAACCCTTTTTTTGAAAAAAAAAAAAACCAAAAAAAGTCATACTGGGCTGCAGTATTATTCATTTTTATTGCAAACGAAATTGATCACTTAGTTCATTTTACTGTACTTAAACAGCAAATGTATAAAAAAAATTAAAAAATGCTAAAATTTGACACTTTTAAATACTATTTGGTCACTATTTGGTCACTATTTGGTACTTTTATTATTTTAGTCACTAAGATCACTATTATTTATCGCCGTCACTTTCAGCCACTTCGCAATTAGTCGATATCCCTAGAATTACATCTAAAATGTAACGAACACAGTCTCGGCTACAAATCACCTGTTGTTCTACAAAAAATATGGACAATGGTTCCATAAGAGAAACCTTGGACCCAATTTTAAGGGATATATTATTTCTTATGTTCTAGCATCATCTGCCTAATGTTTTTACTTCATAGTACAACTTTGGTATTGAGGCACTTTGAATTTGGTTGTATACTTTTGAGATGGCTTATCCAAACCAAAACGTAAAGCAATAAAATGTATATCTCGTAGGAATTGTAATGTTTTTAAAATTGTTTGACGATGTTAAAGTAGTTTTAATGATGCCAATGTGTTCTGTGGAATTTTGTTTTTATGTAGTGCTCTGCGAAAGTAGGGTTGGGGTCGGCTTCAGCACCCCGGGACCCAATTCCAAGCACAGGGTAAATGACAACTTACGACGCTCATTTTCGCAACATGATGCTTTACTATGGTGAAACCGCATACTGCCAAACTGAACATTGGCAGGATTAATGTTTACCCCTGAAGCAAACCTGAAATAAACTTACTGAAATAAATGCCTGGTAAAAAATAATAGAAATAAACATTACGAATTGCTGCTTTCAACGATTAACCTATATGGAGGGATAAGGTTCCATCCACAATTAGACCCAATATAGGTACTCAGTACTTTTCCGGGAGAAGGGACAGGTGATAATACAGATGAAAAGAGGCTGTTTTGACCGTGTATAGCTGTTTGATTATTGTTTCCAGCTTAATGAGCTATTGGAACTGCATGTTGAGGTGAGTCAAGGGACATTTACTCTGATGTGATTATAAGTGAATTTCCTCTCCTTACAAAATTCGGTCATCAAACATACATGACATGTTTTGAAATGTGTAAATACCTTTTCATCAACATGAGGTCTAGGATAACTAAGAACTACTAGAACCAAGAAATATGAAGAGAAAGTATTGATAGTTCCGTTAAGAGCACGCAGGAGGCTGTGAATATTGAAGAAGTTGAGAATTAAGCGGAGGGCAATTTTGAAAAGCAGTACCCGATCAGAGCACAATCTTTACCAAGCTACCCCATTGCAAGGTAGGCAAGGGGAGAAAGGATATCCTCCTTGACTGGCAAAGGAGTGCTGGCTTAATCGTGCTCATATACGGCCAGTGCACGTTGGTCGGAAGAGGGCGACTTTCAGGAATAAAATAAAAAGTGCCCTTAGATGCCGTATAATCAAATTGTAGTGTCTTGAAAGAAGCTTTTAGCGTGCAAGATTAAGGCGCATCTGAAAAAGGGGTCGTCCATAAACTGCGTTCATCAGGGCGGGATACAATTTTTTTGTTGTGTGTGTGGCGTTCTAGGCTTTTGAAATATTCTACAAATTGTAGAACTCACAATTTCCGCAAACTTTGTGCACAAACACGCAACTGGCTATCTTGTAATTTATATTGAGATATGGAAACATTTAGTATGGAAACCCCTTGAAAATCGTTTTTTTCCACTCTATTTTATTTTATTTTTCGATTTTCTACTATTCTGGAAATTTTTCTCCTTTACTTGAACACTCAAATTTTTAGAAGACACTACGCTTATACGCTATCTTTTCAGATTTGAAAATGATACAAGCGTTTCCTTTGCCATTTTCCAAGGGTACATCGCAAAATTGGCGCAAACATATTCAAAATAAATTTCGTGACAAAATGTTGGCTTCAAATGATTTACTAAACATTTCGGTGTTTAATACCTATGGGGTGTAAATGATGGTTACTAGGTGGGCATAAAATAAAACAGAGTGTTTTTCCGTCAAAAATACAGTATTCAATTGGCTGTTTCAGCAGTAACTTTTCTTTGATTTTCCTGCGGCCTTCTATGGTGAAGGGGACTTGCCTTTCACTAAAACACACAGGCATTGATTGATGGCATGTAGCTCTAGCCCTTAAATATGAAAAGATAGAAGCACTTTTTAATCATCTTGGGAATGCCAACTATAAATTTCAAGAAGTTCCAGCGTGATTTTATGTACGGGAATGCTTTAGAATTATGGAAGACTTGATTAAAGGAAACAGAATGAATGAACCTTGATCATTTATTGAAAGTAACGGATTGTAAAATGGTAGACAAAATGATACCGTTAGGTCCGTAACAGTTTTCGTTATTTTTTTATCTTTAAGGTTTTGAACACTTTCTGTATATTGGCTTGGTTTTGATGTAGGAAACCTATTTTTAAGTGAAATTATAGGGTCCGAAGTTATCAGAAGACGTTTAAAGACATCTTCCAAATTAGAAACTCTGCTTTTCATTGCTTTTTGTTTGCTTTTCATGACATCAAATAGCTTATCTGCTTATTTGGCGCTAGATGCTGCAGTCTTTTTCAGCTTGAACCTTTTCCTGATTATGTGAAGAGCTTCTTGGGGTAACCCTTTGTTGTTATTGAGACATTCAATGTGAGAATTAGTTTCCCTGTTAACCAATTCGAGTTCGTTGTTTCAAACCGTTCTCGATGCCGATTGCTCTTCTTCCAGAAATTGTTGAATTTGGAAACAAATCTGGTAATCGTTTTCTTTACTACCGTGAAATTGCGAGAACATTTTTTCATATATGCGCAAAAAGGTCAGTCTTACATCAAAAGTTCAACTAAGGCTTGTTCGTGACAGAATCTGGACAAATTGAAGCCTCCACCAAACTGCAGCGTTTTTTTTTGCAGCCGCCGCCGCCGCAGCGAAATCGCAGCGAAAAAAACGCCACGGTGAGATTACATGGCGGTTTATGAGAGCGCACAAACCGACGCGATGCGTTTAAAGCGATTTTTTCGCCGCGATTGCGCTGCGGCGCGGCAAAAAAACGCTGCAGTTTGGTGAAGCTTTGAATTTGGAATAAAACGAAGGTCGATGAGGTCGCAAGTCCGGGCAGTTAGGATTGGAGTCGCCTCTTTCGGTACAAAATGGACTCCATTCGCTTTATATCATTCCAAAACATCTTTGGCGTAGTGACAAGATGCCAAATCAGGCCAGAATAGCGAAGGAGCGTCATAACTGCGTAGGAATGGTAACAATCGCTTCTTTAGACATTCTTTACGGTATATTTCCTTGTTTACCGTTCGTCCTGAAATTTTTTTGGAACCTTGGCCTTTTTCTTCGTCCTTAAATGATCCTCTACGACGTTCCGTTGCATGACAGTAAAAATAAGACATTCCGGAAAGCTGCTTAAAGTCTTCCGGTTTGGTACAACTTTCACTTTGAACAACTTCATTCTTTGCCGGTGCTTGGAAGTATGCATGAAAGTTTGAGACATTTTTATTCTTCTAGCCACAGTACGTACCGAAGGATCTGATCTCTTCTGCCATATTTGCTTCACCATCTGTTTTATTCCGCAGATCTGTTTTGTTCCGCTTCCAGTTTTCTTGCCTGTTTTCAAACGTGTATCGAAAGATTAAAGTACGTTATGCACAGTGTTTGCAAGGAAAACCAAGCTTTTTGCAAGTTTTCTTACTGACGGATCCGGATTTTCATTGCGACCGCACACAATCGCTTTCCGCACGTTTTTAGGGGTGTTCAGATTTTATCGCGAACAAGCCTTAGTTCCGAGATTGTGATGGACATTTCTTTAAAAAAAATCTTTCTCAATCATTGTGTTCAGATTCAGCTTGGCTTTGGACCAATAGGGGGCTCACCTGAACAGAGGACCAATTGTTCAGATAGTTTGCTTGCAAATCAATTCCGTATTTTTCTAGCTGCTTATTTCCTCAGCTTGAAGTTTTCTTTAAAAACCTTTCCGATCTCCAGTGTGGAGAAAGAAACTAATTCTACAATTTTGTAGAATATTCAAAAGCCAAGAACGTCACACAAAAAGAGATACAAAAAATCGTGCCCTGATTAACGCAGTTTATGGGCCCCCATTTTTTCAGATGCGCCTTAATCTTACCAAAAACTTCTTTGGAGACACCAATTTGATTACACGTCATCTAAGGGCACTATTTGTTCTATTCCTGAGAATCACCCGTTCGGACCAATGTGCAGTGGCCCGAAACTGTTCTAGCGACGTGAAAATTTCTGTTTAAACTTCCTTAAGTGTACATGTCGCAGACATCTATTTCCAATTAGCTGCTAATTTACCAGTAATATTTCTCTCCTCGTCATTTACTCAAAAACCTCAGAGAGAAACACAGCAAGCTGTTGGATGCTGACCCTCTGTTATAATATAACATATTATGATGATGTTTGGTCACTTGCGACGTAGTTTGACGAAATTGCAGTTTCGTCCAATTATGTAGGTTTCTTCCAAATATGTATGAAAATTGAGTTCGAAAACCTCATTGTTAATTTTCCCAACAGCTACTTTTTACAGATGGGACTGACTTTCGGTTACCGGCAGTGCTCATGAAGCTCGTGATTTTTCGTCTCAGAAATTCCCAACGACCCCAAATAGAACTCACTGGCAACCGCTACCTGCTACTTAACTTTAAATTCCTATTTTGTCTCTTATTTTAAATAAATGTTCTCTAAAGTTCCTATTACACTGAACATTAATTTTCGTTTATATTACCAAATCGAAGGCAGGACTAACAAATCTATTGATTGTTTTCTGCAACGAAACTGATTTGTACTTTTTAAGAAGCTACCTTCGTATTAAAAGCCACACGCGCAACTGTTACAAGCACTAAGCATTTGTTGAAAAAAAAAAAACAGAAAATTCGTTCATTCTACGAAAACAACACAAAGAGCTACGAGTTATTTGTTACCAATAAAAAAGAAACATCTCTCTGGTGGTTACAAGAACGACTGACAGATCTACTTTATCGGCTCAAAATATAATTGAGAAAAGCGCAACCACGAGTTGTTCGTGACATGGGATTCGAACCTGCATTTTCAGGAAGAGCTGTTATTGAGCCCGTGGTTGATCTCACTAGGCCATGTTGACTCGAGAGAAGTAACTTGATAATTGTGCATAAAGTTCTAACTCTCAACAGCGCTCTCATTTCTATTTTGGGATAAATTAATGCTTCCCATCATCCCAGCAGAAACACAAACATTTATGAGTCCGAACAATTAGCTGGTCTTCACGAAATTCATTTGGTGCATTGTACATAAAAGGTGTAATGATAGCATTTTGTTAGATGACAAGAAATATAAACGTTTGATTCAATTTACGAGACAGTGGTTCTATGTACAAAATCCATGTTTACAAAACGAGTGAAAGCTAATTTACGAAAATAAATTTTCAGTGTACTTGGACACTCAATTGCCACCAGCCTTAGGGTCGGGAAAAAGAGCCTGCATTTTTTCCGTTCCGAGCTGGAATTGCTCTGAGAGATCTTTTGAGTTGGGTTTGATAAGTATTCCGTGGATGGAAAATAGGGTTGGCAGGTGTCAAATATGAGTCATGACTGTCAGTTGGAAAACAGTACGTGGATGGACGACAGTTCTTAAGAATATTGGGGCTAATTTTGGAAATTTTTCCAACCTCATCTCATCATGACTGTGACAAACAGGACGGTGGCAACTCTATTTGTATCAGGTTACAGCTACCGGATAACCACGCATTCTCGGTCTTGCATGACGCGGTCAACTGATAACGTACGATGACGATGTCGCCGAGCGACGCAGTAGGCCATGCACTCTAACCAGTCAGTGCAACTTGAATGAATGAGAAACCTCACCACCGGGCTGGGCTTATCGCAACGTTTTAATCAAATGAAAATCGGGAATGTTCCGTCGTTTCGTCGCATTGCTACGGAAGCTCACAAATTTCCTTGACTCAGCAAAAGTGACCTGTTTTGGCGTTTCTCGAAAAAACGAAAATGAAGCGTTTGCACCGAAATGCAAACATATTATTCCATGTAAATACAACGCACAGTTAGGTGTAATAACCCATTGGATGCACACAAAAAAAAAAGTTCAACCACAAATTGCACATCTTCTTAACAGTTCAATTAAAATTCCCATCCCATCATCATCGTCGTCGTCGTCGCCTTCATAATCATCAGCTGAGAAATTGCGATTTCCGTCGTTTGCAAAGCCTTCTTCGATCGCCGTCGTCGTCGTCGTCGTCGTCTTCGCATGGAGACGACGACTTGGGTTTTCGCTGCGCTCAGCAGTCTCCGAACGAACATCATCACATCAACGATTTCGGTATCGGTCTTTTGTTACCCTATTATGCTTCCTTCTCCTGTGTTATTGCGATTGTTGCTGCTGCTGCTGTTGCTGTTGCTAATAATGTATGCATGCATTCATTCATTCAATCATTTCACTTGACGATACTTTTTCTTCTTTCGTTCGGGAGTGCATTTCTGTTGGTTGGTAGGTAGGTATTCAGCTCATTGTTACCACCGAGCACGACATCAGCCACACGAATTGCTGTTTTGCTGCTCTTCTGGTGGCAGTAAGCGGTGCGATTGTGATAAATTTATTATGTGTATGGGTTGCTGCTTGCTGTTGTGAGGGATGAAGAGAAAGAAGACGGAAAAGACTATAAACATGACAATGTTATCTGATACAGTTACTTTACATATTGAAAGTGAATAAATTTTCGCCCTCTGCTCGCCGTCGTTGTCTGGCTGCTGCTGAGCGTGTGGAATGCAAGGTGGATAAATATTGAGCATTCTTTCTGTTTTTTTTTTTAGATAGGTAATTATTGTTTGCGCTCAGCATGCAAAAGCATGTCGAAGTGAAGGGTTAAAGGACGATTTATACGTGCTTTTTTTTCGACGATCGATCAAAGAACCATGGTTGCGTTGGCTGTACTCGCTTGTCAGGCTGATATGGCTTTCCATCAGTATCAAGATGTAAGAACAATCCGCTATCCATTGGCATGTACTTCCATATTTTGTGTTAACACAATGGAAATGCAGGAGGTGTCGACTCAAATGAGAAATTCCCTGATTTTCCATGATCTTCCGTTCGTCTTCCAGAACACAAACACATTTTTTATGTTTACAATTTTCATGTAGCTAGTTCATTTGAAGCATAAATAAATTGTATTATTAAAATTAGCTGAAAACCACGTAGAAGATAGTTCTCTTCAATTGAATCTTACTTCCCCTCTTGTTTACAAAATCAGATACGACTGTTGAAAAAGTACTTGAGAACTATTGAAAATCTGTGCGACTTCTTTGGAAGTCTTCACATCGGACATGTTACAACATAACTCAGTAGACTGCTCGATGCAGACGCAAAACCTATCAAAGACAAAAGTGTAAAGTGCTTGAATTTCTAGTAAAGCTAGCATTTAACAACGAGAAAGACTCGTTAACAATTTAAGGAAAATTGTTCCTCATAATTGGGGTGCGACACAGTAGGATGCCAAATGCTTACTTAAGTCTGATTCAATCACACGATTCCGTGTATGAATTACTCATAAAGGGTGTCCCAAATCAAATTGCACCACGAAAAAAATGCTGTATAAAATTACCTAGTAGACCAATCCTTTTCAAACTTTCAGACAATAAAATTTAACCCATTAACTCCACTCATTAGGTTCTGTAAAACATCTTCTGTACGAAAACCCACGTTTTCTTCATGTCTTCGTCAGATTTGACGGACATAATAGCCCAGTATTTTCCGATGGGCCTTAGTACATTGGGTACGAAAGTGACCCCGTTGGCTTCGTATCACTCCCGGACAACATTTGTATAATAGCACAAGGCTAGATCTGGCCAGAAGATCGTAGGGCCCTCGTGTTGCTACAACAGAGGAAGCAGACGCTTCTGTAGACACTCCTTGAGTTAGATCTTCCCGTTTACAGTCCCGGTAGTCACGAACGGCGCACTCCGTTTAGATCAATTGCCTTATCATGTATTTCTTGGCAAACTTTGAAAGTTTCTGCTTGTACGTATGCAGTTCCCTCCCGGTCCTTGGCTCTTTGAACGAAATACTTGGACAGATTCAACTTTTTGACCACATCCCTGACCGAAGCATTGGGATTCCTGTTAAACGCTCTCACGACACGCTTGTCATCCTGATCACTAATAGAACATCCATTCTGACCGCATTTCTCCTTCCTTTCGATGCTCAGAGTTAGCTTAGCTTAGCTTAGCTTGACTGACTGCACGTATCAATGGTTGCTACTCCGTGATTGATCAGAATCAGTGAAATTGCACAATGAATCAGCTGAATGGGGCAGGAAGTAACCGGCCATTCTCACTGTACACGTTTCAGTGACTCAATTTCTTTAATAATCAATAACGGCGCCGGCCACGTCCTTGCAATAAAGGGGGAATAGGGAAAGAAAGTTAGTGTGACTTTTGCTGTTTAGGGACCGTGTTTACCTCTGCATCCCCACAAAGGTCACAGGAAGGAGGTTTTCATATGTTAGTAGGGTAGGGCTCAATGGATCAGGATTCACCTTGATAAGTGATGTGATCATATAATTTAATTTAGGGGACAAAAAGGATAACAATTACCTGTTTCGCTCCACGTTTTTGAGAGCACTTACCAACTCTCAATTATCTGAAAATCCCTTGCGTGGTCCAACTGGTTAGCGTTCTGCTTTTTTCCGCGGTATCTAAATGATGCCTATCCATAACGGTCAAGCTCGCCCCATATGGCATTGTAGGTAAACGAAAATAGCATCGTATCTCGAACTTAACTCCTCCAACTGTGGAACTGTATCTACAGCAATGCCATGTTGGTAATGGAACAGGTCCGTGGTGAAACTGGTTTACCAAGAATTTAACAAAAAAGAAACACTCTAAACTACTTCGACCCAAATTTTCAAGAGAAAATACCCAGTCTTTCCGTGATGCAATTTGATGTGGGACACCCTTTAATATTGATAGAGATATCAACTCTTAGCAACAATACCTAAAAGTATTGTACAAGACACTGAGAAAGATGTGTTCAATATCCTGAAAAGAATGTACTTATAATTCAATTCTTACAATTCAAATCGCGAGTGAAATACTGATAAAAAATTATTTAATATCTAAGATTCCTTTGACAAATCAGCTCAGATTGCTCTGCAAAATATGTTTTTATTCCTAACGAGATACTCTAACAACTTGCGTAATATCCTCAGTAGAATTCGCTAAGAATTTTTATCAGGATACTAACCAGATGAATTGGATTGGATTTGTTGGCACTCTCATAGTCATGAGCAGAGTTTCCCAAAAATTCTCCCATAATTAATTTATTTAATTATTATTATTATTAAACTTCATCTAATAAACCATCTTATTGAATACTGAATATTGATGGGGAAAAGCCTGTAAGCGAGACGCTAGGAACCCATATATTTTCTAATTACATAAACACGGAGAAAACAAATCTACTTTAAAGTATACTTAACACAACATGTTAAGTTGATGAAAATTTTAATTCGTGGTCTAGTATTAAAAGTAATTATTCTTAAAGCCCGATTCAAAGTAAATTTGGACGCATTCAAGTGATCATAACTCAAGCATTAAACAACATACACATTTGAAACGTCAAACAAACAGGTATTTATTCAGCTTTCAAACGATATATTACAAGTTAAAACGATATATTACAAGTAATAACAAGAAATAACATTTCACCGTTTCAAACGAACTGTCGCACTGTACCGGCAAACTTATTTCACTTTTAATGCATTTGTTGTACATTTGTCACTGCTTTACCGCATCCTCGAAGGTTTCGCTTGGCAATTGCCCAATATTTTTCGATCGGTCTGAACCGTTGGTCGGCTGAAACTGCCTGTCAAACGTTTTTTGTTCCAACCACCAGGGACGCTGTGGTGTATTAAACCGTGCATCCAGATTTACTTTGAATCGAGCTTGAACGGAACAAATGCTAATGTTGCTTTCCCTGCGCGAACCATTCTTACACAGTCCCCCATGAGATGGTAGCGCTCACTGAGTGTGAGCGTTGTTTAAGGTACTGCCCAAATCCTCGTAGACCTCTTTATTTCCTCCTACTTTGTTCCATTGTGAAGTCGATTCTTTGAGGGAAACCATATCGGGCGATGAATAATCCTGCAAACTCGGATTGTCAGACTCGCTTGGAAAAGTATTGCAACACTCAGTTGAACATTGCTTCACCCCCCAAAAAGTTTAGCATCACTTAGATAAAGGGTGTATTCGATAAAAATGGCACACACATATATACTCATCAAAATTAAACTGATTATTGGATTTTCTTGAAATTTTCAGGGAATGAAGAACTACTAATGAGTTTTGATTTACAACATTTGTTTTATTCAATTTCGTCTCCCATCCCGAATGCCCGCACCTTCCTTTTCACTCCACCCATCAAATTTTGTACAACCGATTTTCCCAGTGTTTTTGTTGTTTTTACCCAAATTTTCTTCAATTCTAGCTCTGTTTTTATAGTTTTGGGATGTTTGCAAAGTTCCGTTTTCATAATTGCCCAGAATTTTTAAATTGGACGAAGTTCCGGTGAATTTGGTGGGTACATATCCTTTGGCACAAAATTGACTCCGTTGGCTCGGTACCACTCCAATACGTTTCGAGCGTAGTGGCAGGATGCTAGATCAGGCCAAAACAGAGTTGATCCTTTGTGCTTTTTAATGAATGGCAAGAGACGCTTCTTAAGGCACTCTTTCGTGTAAATCGCACCGTTTATTGTTCCGGAAGTGATGAAGGGAGCACTTATTTCACCACATCCGCAAATCGCCTGCCAGATTAGAAACATCTTTGCAAATTTCGATAGTTTCTTATTTCGAACATCCTCCGGAACATCGAACTTCGACTTGGCAACGAAATATTCTTGCCCAGGAAGTTGACGGAAGTCGGCCTTGACGTATGTTTCGTCATCCATCACGATGCAACCGGATTTGGTGAGCAGCTTCGTGTAAAGTTTCCGGGCGCGGGTTTTCGCAGTGATGTTTTGTTTTTCATTCCGGTTTGGGGCTTTTTGCACTTTGTAAACATGTAACCCAGCACACTTCATGGTTTTCTGCACAAAACCGACTGACACCTTAGACTTTTTAGCGACATCTCGAATTGACATGTTTGGACGGTTCTTGAATTGTTGTACGACTTTCCTGGCCATTTTACTGTCGATTGGACCACTTTTACGACCACTCCCGTCCTTCCTTCGGACACTCAGACGCTCGTTGAAGGTTCTTATTACACGAGACGTAGTTGTATTTGCAATTCCAAGCCTTTTAGCAATCCACCGGTGGGACGCCCCTGGATTTTGATTGTGAGTGCACAAAATTTTCTCACGGACTTGTTTCGACGACATGACTGTAACTACTGAATGTATAACTATGAAACTTGGCAGATGTAAATAATACACTATGGATAAGATCTACTAAAATTTCTAGGCTTTTTACTCATACGATTCAAAAGTTGCAGAAGATTTTCTGTGTGCCATTTTTATCGAATACACCCTTTACATTCATCATGCTATATCTCGAAATTCTGACTATCTGCAAGCTCGACTACGGAAGACTATAGAGAAAAATCATTCGTTGAAGATATGCTAAACCTATTTTTGGAGAGACGCATCGACCGTCTTATCGACAATTCGTCGCCTTCGGAGTTAATGAAATTATAAGCCTGTCAATTTCGGACGAATGGCAATGGATCTCGACCAAAGTCAACGTGGCTGACCAAGTGGGGGAAAAGGTCCATTTGCAATACAGATAGTCGTTGGTTTCGAGGACCAGATAAAGCGACAAAGAGTTGCAGCCCAGGTCAGACAACCGACGATTGACGGTTATAGTTTTTCAAAGTGCTATAGCATATACTACTTGTCATAAGTACGGACTCGCTTGGAACAGTATTGCAACACCCAGTTGAATATTGCATCACCTCGAAAAGTTTAGCATCACCTAAATAAAGGTTCATTCTAGAACCTAAATACCTGCAAAGGTGCGGTCTAAAGGAAAGTTGTTCAGCAGGTCCAGTGCATTGCAAAAGTGGAACTTTTTTTTTGAACTCTACCGCTACGTGGCGCTAGTGCGCATGCAAATTAAGCATTTTCAAGTGGCCTTGTCGTGATTCTGATAATATGCAGTTCGGGTATCGGTCAGGCGATTGTTCAATGTTAAGTCTGTTAAACCTCTAGTTGAAGAAGGTGTAAATGTCTTTTAAAGTTCTAGTTCATCAGACTGAATTCACCTCAAATTCAAGTAATTCAGGACTGACTCACAACACATTCAAGAGATTAAGGCCTGGCTTACTTCATATTAAAGTACTAAAGGTCTAATTCATTTCTAGTCATGTGATTCTGATAAGATGGAAAGTTCGAGGTTTGAGCAAAGTTGTTCAGAAGGTCAAGGCCACCAGGATGGCGGACAGTTTGATTCGTAATTCCACCGCTACGGGGCGTTAGTGAGCATGTAAAATTGAGTATTTTTAATTTGTTCAATCTCTTGATTCTGATAAGATGGAAAGTTCAAGTCTTCGGCAAACTTCAGAACGGACAAAGTTGTTCATACACTTAAAATTTATTTTCGTAAAGTAGCCTTCACGCGTTTCGTAAACATGGATTTTGTACATAGAACAAATGTATCGTATATTCTATGAAACATTAATATTGCTTTTTATCTAGTCAGCATGACCTAGTGAGATCAACCACGGATTCAGTAACAACACTTTCCACAAATTCAGGATCGAGTCCCATGTGAGAATCAATAAAAAGAAACGCTGGACAACGCCATGTCGCTGCGCTTTTTGGCAAATAACATTTCGAGTCGATAAAGTAGACCTGCCAGTCCTTCATGCAACCACCGGAGAGACGTTATTTTTTATTTGTGACCAAATATTCGTAGCTCTTTGTTTTGTTTTCGTACAATGCACGAATGTTCTTTCTGTGTCAACAAAACCTACGTGCTTATGACAGTTACGAATGTATATACATAAAAAGTACAAATCAGTTTCGTTGCAGAAAACAACGAATGGATTTGTGAGTATTACTTTCGATTTTGTAATATAAACTAAAATTAATTTTCAGTGTAGACATCCGGAATGATTGAGAAGGGGAATGGCAAAAAATGAGTTTAGCTAATTTTTGTTCTATCAGGCCAAATAATATAACAAAGGCCCTACGCCTAATTTCAAACTACTTCTATTCAATTTCATAACCTACCGAACGCTATCGGACCTATCGATACTTTCTCTTCACATCTTTCGTTCTAGCAGAAATCGCTGTTCACTGCTCAGATCCCATGATGTTGGGAAGATATTTCCAATTTCAAAACATTATAAGTTAAATTTTATCAACATGGTGAGTACCTTCCAGTTATGACAAATGCTCTACTTTGTTTTACGATGACCTTGAATGCTGTAGATTCTCAGACGGTCGAATCGGGTTGTAAACAACGATTCAAACGTTAGTTTTTCGTGGTAATAAGTTCGCACCTTTGTCTACAAGAGCGCATTCGATCTTTTGAAACCGCATAGCAGACTTTTAATGTCTTTATCTTTGCTAGACTATTAACTTGGTTTATTAGCTTAGGTATCAAGTGTAACATGAGTTAGAGCTAAGTTTATTATAGTCAACATTTTCTCTACATATTCGTGACATTGGTAACATCGCAAAAAAGTTCGACAATGAATACTCGTCGAAGAAAATTGTCGTTAACTTTCGCGTTTCGTCCGGTTTGTTCATATCTATAACCTACCCTAGTAGCACACTTGTTGCAAACCAGTTGAGGTGGCTGATTTGTGACTCAAGTAAGTCACAATGAAGCTGCTGCAACCATTTTAGACCGTTGTGTGCTGCTTAGGGTATCTATAGGTGAATTATAACATAGAAAATTAGAGGAAATCAACATAAACAACTCACTACCTGTTCATTGAACAGGTTGAACACATGGACAAGAAGCTAATGCTAAAACGTAAATGCAGGACTTTTTCAGACTTTTTGCAAACAGAATGACAACATCGCTCCGAGTGCTGATGGGACTTACAAAATTCACTCAGCTTACGGATGTATTTTTGTGTGCTCTGAAGGGAATCCTTGGTAAGATTAGCGCAGAATCCTAACCAGTTCAAATTTGTTTAGTAAAATTCTCAACAAAATCTTCAATCCGTAGTAAAGTTTGCTCAGAATTCTAAGCACGATTTTATCACTTTCTAATCCAAGAGTGATTTTTAACGTTTTCGTTTTCACTATTTTGATATTTTTATACCAATAAAGAAGAAGCAGAGTTCAAGCTCATTGGATAACTTACGACCAATAAGCATTCTATGTGTGCCATCAAACATATTCGAAAAACTTATTAAAAAGGATATGTGTAGCTTCGTCGAGACAAATAAGAAGCTAAACCAGCTTCAGTCTGGTTATCGTTCAAAACATAGTACCAGAACAGCTATGCTGAAGGTGTTAGATGATATCGGCTTGGTTCTCGATAATAATCGTCCAGAAGTACTGATTCTTCTGGATTTTTCCAAGACTTTCGACACTATTTCGAATAATTATGTTATAAATTAAAAGCTACGTTTAAGTTTTCCGATCATGCTGTGAATTTAGTCAAATTATACCTGAAGTGTCGTGCGCAGACTGTATTGAACAACGAAGTTTATTCTAAATTTAATCGTATCAAATCAGGAGTTCCCCAGGGCTCAATTCTTTGGCCTCTTCTTTTCTCAATATATATATTAATGACCTGGTTGAACTAGTAAAACATTGCAAAATAGATTTATTCGCTGATGATATTTTGATCCGAAGATATGTCTGCTGTAGAAATATCCAGCAAAATAAATGAAGATTTACAAAGGATTCACGAATTGTCTACCTGTGATAGGCTTACTCTTAATTCTAGAAAAACGAAGGCAATTTTTATTTCCAACTCTTCATTCCATGTAACATTGAAACCAATATTAAAATTACATCGAGAAACAATTGAATATGTTGCAAGCGCAACGAGTTTAGGCATTCATATTCAATTTAATTTATGGTGGGACAAGATTGCTATGTTACAATGTGGGAAAATATACGCTTCTTGGTGTTCACTATACCAAGTTAGAGCTGTTATTCTTCCACATTTCATGGCTTGTGACTTTCTCGTAGATGAAATATTTGTTCTCGCATTTAATAAACTACTGGTCACCTTAAATGCAAGCCTACGTTATGTGTTCAACTTAAACAGATACACAAGTGCTTCTCACTTTCAGAATCTATTAATTGGCTGCCGATTCAAAAACTTCAGCAAACTACGTTCATGTTTGTTTTTGCATGGTCTTACGAGTTCAAAAATGCCAGACTATTTATACAACAAATTACAATTTTCACGAAGCAATCGTTTTAAGAAATTTATTCTTCCGCGACATCGAACCTCTAAGTATGGTAATTCATTTTTCGTTCGAGTTGTAGTTCACTGGAATTCTTTACCAATTAATCTTTCCAGCGAAACTTCTTTCATAGCATTTAAGAGAGGATTTATAGAGTAATAAATAATAGATGTAATATAAAAGTTAAATCTATATAAAAGAACAGAAAAATTTGTAAAGTCTGGAATTGCAGCGCTTATTCTACCAGTGAAAATCATTGTAACATCAAAAAGATCTTCAAGTCTTAAGTTACGTAATAGAACTCAATAAATAATAATAATGATAATAATTAAGAAAAAAAATTACATCATCCAAATCTTCATTGAACTTTTCTTACATTCGAATTCAGTCTTAATAGACGTTTCTGTCCCAGGAAAATCAGCTTCCGTAATTAAATTTGTTCTGTTTAGCGATAGTTTATTGATGAATTAAACGAGCACTGCCTTATCACCCGGCCTATCAGGAACTGGTGTAATTTGCTTATTAATTTTGTGGAATGAATATTATTTTCCGATATTATTGCCTTGTCACTCAGCATCAATTCTACCAGTTTACTAGATCGAATCTAATACAAACATCAAACGGACACACCAACCAACGCCGGTTCACTCAATCACAGACTCTGACTAAATTTGGGCAACTTATGCGCTATAAATGCTCCAAATAGTCCATTTATTATTTCACCCAACTGCCGCCGACTTCCGCCTCGTCCCACTTCACCTTGGTTGGTAATCACCGATAACGGGCCATCAATCATCAGACTTCTGGCCAGCCACGACGATGGGAGGACTACAGGTGTACGTCATGCTTTCGCTTGCCCTTGCAATCGCTCCGTGTTTCCTTTTTTTTTTATTTCCGGAAAGTACACACTCAAATATTGAGCTTAGCTCAATCACGAAAGCCTCCTTGGGTTGTTTTTTCCTCTTCATTGGTCCGGCCTTGAATTATGCATTGAAGTTTATTTTTACCCCACGTCTCGCTTTTGATGGATGGGAGGATGATGGCGGAAAAGAAAGGTTGCCGGGAAAAGATTTCAGCAAATTTTTCATTCCAAAATACCCTTAATCTTAGCAGCCAGAGTTTTAATTCCGACGAAAAACAAATTACAACAATCCACCCCTGCATTCATCCGCTTCCCGGAACAATCAACGCCGCCTTTTTCTTTGGTTGGCTTGACAGCCAGCCAGCGCAAGGTTGGGTGGAATCAAACCTTGCCCTGCATAGCATATCGACAACGTTGCCGGAAGGCATGGCATTCTTCGATTCTTTACGCCGCCGAGGATCCTTTCACCTTCGCAACAACAGTGGGCCAGGCAGAGGGGCAGCAGTGGGAGAAAGCGCACATTCTTTCGCACCTTTTTTCCATCCGGAAGCAATAAAACTTTGCCTTGTGTTCGTCGTCGTCGTCGTCGTCGTTTTCGTCGTCAACAAGCGACAGGCAGTCAGGCTGCGGAAAATATTCATCCTTCTGGAGCTTCATCAAAAAGTGATTCGCTTCCTATATTCCCTTGAACGCGCGCGCCTACTTTGTTTTGAGGAAGCGAAGTTCATTGACCCGTGCGAAAAATGTAAATCGAGTAAATCAGGAGTCCGGGATGCCCTTCGGGAGACCAGTGGCAGTTATCTCCGTGTTCTGTTTTCCCGGCCTGCCTTTGTGGGTAGGGTGAGGGGGGAGGGGGGGGGGGGGGGGTGAAGCATATCGTTTGATGCTCCATCATTCCTCTATTATCGGAAGAGGCGATTGGGCAATCGGGAGATTGATTGGGAGTGATTTCTTTTCCGGGAACGGTGGATGGGTGGGTGAGGAACTAGGCATTTTCAATATGTTGGGTTAAAAGTAGATGTAATCATTTGGAAAGTATTTTTCTAACTTTTGTATTGCTCGGGGGTTGTAATTCTGAATATTTTTTGGTTCCTAGGAATGAGCCAGAGATGGGTCTAAGGAGTGTATCGAAAAGTAGGTATAAACATTTGATACGTAATTGAGCTTAAACAAGTATATATTCTTTCAGTGTGTATTCGTGTTACGTTTTGTTTACATGTCAAAAAACCTATTCGATTCATTTCTTTTCATTATTACATTTTTTTTTGCAAAACGTCGCGGATTGAACTTGAAGTACGAAAAACTTCTGCAGTTGATGGACAATGCGATTTCTAAAAGCTCAAAGTGCATCCACCAAATGTAAAACGAATGATTGAGAAGTATGGTGAGCAATGTACCCTGCAAGATCTGCCTAGAATTGGACAAATACCAGGTTCCAGCAATCTAGAATTGGACCAAAAAGTCGTTGTAAATATTCAGGAGAACGAAACAACCCCTACTCGTGATTTGGCCAAGAAATACAAAACGACCACCGCAATCATCCAGCGGATTAATAAAAAAAAAATGATTTGAAGACATATAAAGTCTGTCCACGTTAAATTTCGGACACCAAAACCGATTGTTTATTTCACAATAATAGAGTTATATCTACAATAAAAACAGTTGATTAAGATGTTAATCTTTCGTTCTATAAAATTCTCGAACTTCCGTGAAGTATCCTCAGATGCGCCCGCCGAAATCATCGATACTACTCGTTTTCTTCTTAGTTTCGAAGAGTTTCCGCTTAACTAGAGCCCAGTACTTTTCTATTGGGCGAAGTTCTGGACAGTTTGGTGAATTTGCTGTGTTTGGCACTTATTTCACCATTCCAGGACGGATTTCGAATAGTGATAAGAGGCCAAAACAGACTGGAGCGTCGTGGCTTCTGATAAACGATAGCAACTGCTTTTGCAGACATTCTTTCTCGTACACATCCTTATTGATAGTGCCAGTAGAGACGAAACTTTTAGATTTTCGACCACAACTATATATGGCCTGTCCAATCTACTACTTCTTCGGGAGTTTGGACACCTTCCTTGTCCGGAAATGCTCGGCAATGGCGTTCCTTTGCATTGCGGTATAAAAAAACCAGATCCGGAAGCTGTTTAAAGTCTTCGAGTACGTATTTTTCGTCGGCCATTATAATACGAGAAAATGTTTGCAAAAAATTGGTAAAGCTCTGGTGTAATTCGAATTCACAGTCAAGCGCTGGTCAAATGATTTGCAAACACAAAGCACGGTACTTTTCGGTAGTTTTAGTTTCTTGGCAAGATCACGCACCGATAAATTCGAATTTTGCTGCCGTTCGTACAAGTCGTAGTTATTCCACTTGATTCGACGCCATTTTACTGAATGTAAACAGAATGTAAAAATGTTGTAACATGAAATAATGTGGAGAGCTGTCATATAAGTGAAACGTTTCAGCGATCCGTGAAATAATTCAAAATCTACAGTAAAAGAAAATTGTACGAAATTTAACGTGGACAGGCTTTAGGAAGTAGAAAGTACCAAAGCCGTATTTTCGACAATCCTTTCAGTATGTTTTGATGAACGAATCCACATCAAACGTATTGGAGAGTGTCCCAATTGCAGATACGACTGTTGCGATGGAAAAAAAATCGATCAAAAGGTGCTCGTTCGGCCAGTGATTTGCACATGTTGCTTCAACTTTCTACACCTTAAAGAACAATGAATGCTGACATTTACCGAAACGAGTGTTTGCAGAAGAGAATGCTTCCACTATATCGGAATCAAGAGATTCCTCCTCTCATCTGGCTGGATTTGGCCTTTAACCATTCTGCCAGATCAACTCTACTGTGGTTTTCTCATAATAATGTTGATTTCGTTGAAAAGGATATCAAATTACCAAACTGTCCCCAATTGTGACCGATTGAATGCAACTGGGCAATCCTCAAGCGGAACATCAAAAAGGCAGGTGCTGTGGTCCATAACATGTCAGACTTCACGAAAAAGAGAATACCAAGTTGAGAGCAGGCGAATGCTCGTTGAAAAGAGATCCAAAGACAGTTAGAAGAAGAGGTGAAGAGAACTTTTAGAGCCCATACAAATAACGAACACAACGGAACGTAGGTATCTAGGAACTTTCGGCGGCACAAATGATAATTTTACAACAACACACATGTAATCATTAAAGGTAGTTTTCGTATGCTACAGAGGACAAGCCTGGAACGTCGATTGGGATTCTACAGTTCCATTTTAAGATATTATATCTACGTTTTAATGAATTGTGTTGGAAATAAAAATAGCATTGTAGTGTTGAAGATTTCCAACATGATTTGACGATTTGAATTTGATCAAGCCCAATGATAGTTACCGGATAATATGAATCCATTATCTGCTGAGATAAATCTGCTGATTTGAGAAGAATTCTCCATACACTACAGTAGATTATAATATATATTCGGACGAAATAGCTTAGCTTCCTATATGAAACCAAACATCGTCATTGACCTGTCATGAACCCAAAAGTGGTTGTGGAGTTACAGTAGTGTCACGCCTTCAAGAAACTGCTGAACGAATTGTCTAAACAATTCAGTTTCCGTAAACGAAGATATGAAAATTCTCTCCGAAGTCTCTGAATAGTCCGATCGGATCGCGTATTTTTTTCACATAAAAATCGTTACGAGTTGTTGCGTAATTTATGCATGATGCCTAAGCAGTGATTATTAAAACTGGTCTGTTGGTTTGTACATCAAAAATCTCAGGGCGTCGATGAATGCCAATAAAAATCAAGATGAGTAAATTTAAATTCAATGCAATCCAAACCCAAACGAAATCCGAATCAAGCTCTAATCAAACTCAAGTTTTATACAATCCAACCTAAGTTCAATCCAGTTTAAACCCAAGTCACCGTCAAATTGCACTCAAGTTAAGTTCAATCCAACCCAAGTTGAATTCAGTTTAAATCCAAATTGAAACCAGGGTGGCCACTAAGTCGGGAAATCTAACCCAACATCGGGCAGCAAAAGTCAGCATTTAATCTTTCGTATTTAAAACCATAATAGTTTCTTTTTAATCTGTTTTGCGTTTCTTACTAGTTTTGTTTTGTCTTGGCATGTCTTTTGACATGACTTGCTATAAGGTTCTTAACTGAACTTGAATAAGAACCATAAATCATAGTTACAAAGTGTATCAACGGAATATGTTTATTTGGAATATTCATGATTTGGGTCAAACCGATCAATGTTACCACATTTTACGGTACGGTAGTTTCTTGCCGATTTGTCAGCAATCGTTATCAACGTTATCAAGGAAAGGGTAGGAATGTAATGACGTTTATTCGAACGTTTTATTGGAAGCCGAGACCACATCTACACTCCCAACGAAGAATCACTGGGATGTTGGATAACAAGATTGGGTGGCAGCAGAGGTTGGTTTTGGTGAACGATAAGCTAAGTTCACGCATCGTTTAGTAAAATATTTAAATATTAGCAGTGATTTCTGATTTTAACCTATTTATACCAAAAGTATGGCTTGGTATTAATCCTGGTATAAATCCTATTGGGACCACTCACAAAGTGTGATGGTGGCTTCCGTTAGGAAAACAAGGTTAATTTTATTAACGCTTGAGAGACACTTTGTTTCCTTCTCTGTGATCACTCGATCATTCGTTTCGCCGAATTATAGATAACCGAAACAATACGAAACGCGCCATGCCCGACAGCAAAATAGTACCTAATGAAGCATTGCCATAGCCTTTCACAGCCGATGCTCTAACCAAACTCTTTTTTCGTTAACTTTATCTGTATCGGTAAAGTTGAAGCTTCTAAAGAACAATCTATGCTAAATTGCGATTGAGGGATTCGATAAAAATAAAAGTCCATAGATGCACTTCGTGACTCCTGGCATCTTTATTCTTCTATTGATGTCCAGGCTCATCGGCTTAGCCCCAATTGGGGGATACTTGATCCCCAATGATTTCATTATCTCCACTCAACAAATCGCAATGTTTTGTGGTATAGTGGACATAACAAAATGGATCACCAGAGAGAATACATAAACAAGCACTCGGTTACTGTTTTGCATAACAATGGCATAAAACAAGAATAAGTCGAATAAGGCCTGTACTCGAAAAAAATGCACCATTTTTATCCGTGTGTAACTTTTTTGTCCGTGGGTAAAAATTGAAGAAAATCTGGGCATAACTAGTTTTGAGTTTACATGTGCAAATATTTGATAACAATCAGGTTTAGTGATTATTGTGATGTCATCGAAAGAAGAAGAAAATCGCCGGAGAATTTTGCACGCCGTCATGGAAAATCCGACTGCGACCATGAGATGGATCGGAAGACAACTGGAAATCACCCATACAATTGTACCTTGGGTGGTAAAATCATTTAAGGAGTCCCAGACGATCGAGCGGCGGGCTGGAAGTGGGAAGGAAATCAAAGACAGCTGACCCGTGAAGTCCCGGAAGGTGTTGGATTATTTCAAATGTAATCCGAACCTTTCGATTCGCGACGCGGCTCTGTAGGCAAAGTGTTCCGCCTGGTTCGTTCAGCATACCATGAAACGAGCTGGGCTTTGTGTATTCAAGGTCCGCAGGCACCTGAACCGGCGGGATCAACCAAATACGGCGGCCAAATCCCGCGTAAGGAAGCTGTATCGAGAGTGGTTAACGAAACCGATGTGGGCTGGTTATGGATGACGAAACACACATCAGGCAGACGCAAAAACAGATACCGGGGCTGGAGTTCTACGTTGCCAAATCACGGGTTGATGTTCCGGAAGACATAAGGAGGAAGAAAGTGGACAAATTCTTCAAAAAATACTTGCTCTGGCAGGCTATGCGAGTGCGGTAAACTGAGTAAAGCCATACATCACTACGCACGTCTGTTGCCCTTCCTGCGGTCCCACGGGGCGAGACGCGTTATTTTGGCCGGACCTGGCATCATGCCATTACCGAGATTCGTCCGGTGGAAAGATTTTGGGCCATAATGAAGGCCAAAGTTCGGAAATCGTCCAAGGTGTTTAAGAACGAGCTGGAGTTGGAGAAAGAATGGATGAAAGTGACCGAGAAAGCTCGGCTCCTTCATTGCACAAAATGTAATGAAGGGTCTTAAGGGAAAGGTTCGGGCTTTCAGCGATGGAAAGGAAATTGAATGATAGAATATGCGATACATAATCCATATGTTCATTAGTTCATTCCCTGAAAGTTTCAAGAAAATCCGACTTAAAAATAAATTTTTGGCGAACACTTTTGTCTGGTGCATTTTTTTCGAGTAAAGACCTTACTTGGGCTGGTTCCAGTTTTTCGTCCGCTGATTCCTTTCCACACTCAAGGTTCCCTTGGCGGGTTTGAGCCCTCGACAAACTGTTGTTTTCGGCATCTTTAGCACTTCTCATGCCAGCTTGGAACCAGAACTCTACGAATTTCCAGGCGTTTGTGTTCAATATTGCTTTCCTTCTTTCGAGTCCCATTTGACGTTTGTTTCTGAACGCGACCGACTACTTTGTTCTCTAAAGAAGTGTTAACAAACCACTGTTAAAGATTTACGATTCCCAACGCCAGAGCGTGCTGGCGGTGCGCGAGAGGCGTACCAATTTACTTATACTCAGCCTTTACCCACTTTAAGAATCAAAAATGAATTTCATGTTATGCCCCATTGTTCAAATTATGCTATAATCAGACCAATAAACAAACAGATGATACTTATAATAATTAGTTGTGAGATTATCGATGCAACATTGCTTATGGCCAAATTAAGAATTTTTTCGTAGTTTACGAAGTAAATAGATAAATTAAAAGTTTATCATTCATCATGTTTTGAAAGTCAGCATCTGGCATGAGCTATCGGCAAACGAATACAAGTCAATCAAAGTGAATGGCCGCAACCCAGGTCGTTTCTGATTCGCTAATAATTTGGAAACAGCTAGAATTAACTTTATCAATCCAACTGACCACCCAGCACACGAAGAATAAATCTGATTAAAGGTTCCTTCAACAAAACATTCTTTGCTTTGAAAATTTACGATTCTTCAGCTGGTATAATATACCAGCATACACAGTCTCCAGTGTGAACCTAATATTTTCGCAATAAAAGATCAGCGCTCACATTGCCGCTCGGCAAACCAAATAACCAAAAGCAGCATCCCTCCCAATAGGGCAAAGCCCAAAAGTGATGTGGGACACGGCATTCGAGCCACGAAAGCACCTACACAGAGCGACCCTCTCCTCTTTTCTCTTTGTTCGCTTCATCTCCTCGATATCTAACACCAACACCACCACCAACACAACAACAACAGCAACAGCAACAAAACCTATTGAATGGTGAGTGGCATGGCAGGACTATAATACGTCTTGTACACACGATACACGATGTGTATTATTGCATTTTGAGAAGCTTTTCGGGTCGTCGACTGGCTCTGCTCTGCCCGATGATACCGCCGCGCCACTCCACTCTGACTCTCTACGCGGATTGGATTCCATTCATCGCCTACTCTTCCCAGCAGCAGCAGCAGCAGCACATTCACGTTGTTTTGTTACTCGTACAGAGCGGCGCACAGGGAGGCCGATTTTCTTCTTTTGTTCGGGAATTATTACTCGTAATTGACCGCCACTGCCACCGCGCCGTCCCTCGCCGCCAATGTGCGCACATCATATCGAAAGCCTACTTCGATCCGTTCCGTGCCATCATCTTCAATATGTACACTTTTTATATCACAACGCTGGGGATGGATCATGATGATGATGATGATGATGATGCTGATGATGGGTAAAGTCGGATATACATCAGAGTCAGCAAATATGGAAGTGGGTAGCATCAGCCTGCAGTTTGTTTGAGGAATTGGTTTGCAGTTCGAGTTCGATTTGTGATTGTGTATGTGTGGGTGAATGAGTGAGTAAGCCGGCCGGGGAGGGTACCTGTTTCCCAGCCAAGGAAGCCGTCCAAGTTTTCCGACATTTGTCGTGAAGAGGGATTTAAAGTCGTAACCGGGGACCAATACACATGCCAGGCGAACCAACTCGCGCCCGGAAGAACCAGCCATACCTAGGACGACTGTTGATACAAAATGTAACGATTTTTCTCTATTTTTTCTTCTTTTACAGAATTCATAGCAATGGAGCGAATCCAGTGGTGCGGTATCATCCTTATCATCTCATTAAAATTCTGTGCGCGCAGCCACTGGCGAACAGCAACTTCCCTCTAAAGGGAGCAAATGGCACAGAAAACCTTAGCAGTCGACTAGTTAGTCAAATAGTTTTTAATTCTCACCCTGAATCATCTGGCGGTGGACAAGACCTCTGGCATGGTAAGTCTCTTAACAAGCAATATCTCATAATCATTCCGATACGCGCGTGGCCCCACCCAGAAACCTCCCTTTCCGGGCATTTACCCCAACACATTTTGGTATTTTCACTTTTCATGTCACCCTCCCAAAAATCCATTTATCCCACTTGCCCTTTTCACTATCAACAGTTCATGAACCGGGGTAGGCCTCGCGAAAAGAGGGGGGAGATGGCGGGAGCAGGAAACAGCAAACCCCAGCGAGCCACTGTAAAATGGACAGTCTCGCATACACGCCACGGACGGTGGAGGAGCAAAAGCCATAACAAAGCGCATAAAAAGCAGGCGAAACCTGGTCGTGTCGTGTTACTCCGCTCCGTTTCTAGTTTACTCTATTACCTCGAACTGATCAGACTGTCGTGTACCGATAATTTATTTTTAAATCTCTCGAGAACCCCGCTCCTTAGATCGAGAGACCAGCAGCGTGAAAAGAAGTTGGTCTTTCCTTTTAGCATTTCTTTTTTTTCGTTCTCTCCTCGCCCTTGTATTGCTCGCCAGTAGCCTATGTTACCTCATTCGTCTTCCTTTTTTTCCGACGCGGCAAACGCACACAGCCGTAGTAACCTTCCGTCCGTCGCCGCACCGGTTACACATACATGCGCCAGCGGTGCATTTAACGATGCTTAACCACGCCTGCATAGCCTGCTTCATTCTTCACCACCGTGCAGGTGGTTGGGCAGAGCAAAGTGACGTAAGCGACATTTTGAAAAAAACCTGAATTCTCAGTACTTTTTCAAACAGAACGTATCTGATTCGGTAGCTGGGGAAAAAGTGATGATTGACTTTAGCAAGCGCCTAAAATTTCCCTTCTTTTAATGCCAAGCCAAGGAGGCGTAAACAGCGAAAATTGTTTGCAACCTTTCATGCGCCTTACAACACTATTTGCAGAAATCTTTCACACAACATGTACTAGATTCGGGCGTTATCCGGCTTCAAGAAGTACATGAAATATCATCATTATTTTCTGCCAGATCCAGCAATCCCTTTATAGTGCATTAGATAACGCAGAGAAAATTCAATGTTTCTTTTTATCTGTGTGTAAACAAGCAGGGGAAGTTAGATTCAAACGGTGAATTCTTGAAACGCTTGAAGCGCTCATACAAACCAGGGCCACCAACTGAGGAATAACATTTCCTTAACACAGATGGTGACGTTGAGCTTGAGCTTTGAAGGAATTTACGTTTGAATCTTACTTCCCTTCTTTGTTTGCAAAAATCAGATACGTCTGGTTGAAAGTACTCTGCGGTTGAGTTTATGGTTGATCTTTTGCAATGCAAACTACATTATTATCTTTGAACCAGCTCAAGACGGGCTGCGCATATTGGCAAGATAAAATCCGGCCAAAACAGTGTTTGGGCCATCGAGATCTCATGGAGGGATTCGTCCTTTGTAGATTTGTCCGTTGATGGTCCAGGTGACAGAAGGGCTGACTCATTTTGCCACATCCGCAGATCGATTGCCAGACAAGGAATTTTTTAAGGAATTAACAGTTTCTTCTTCCGTACACTCTCCGGAACGGCCAACTTAGAGGTGGCGACGTAGTGTTCCCAGTCCCTATATTACTTGTTTTGGTGTTTGGTTTAATGTAGGTGTCATCATCCATCACAATGTAGAACGGTTTGCAGAACCTCAAAGAAGCTTTGCACGAGTTTTGCCACCGAGTTCTATGGTTATCACCTGGTAATCCAGAACGTTTCATTGTTTTCACAAACAAACTGAAACTTTCTGCCCTTTTGCCAGCATCCCTGATCGAAATAAGTATAACGCTTAAATTGTTCAATGTCATCCGGCCTCTCCGGATTTGATGTGCCACGCTTGCCACCACCATTTTTCCGCTTGGTTGTCTTACGGTCCTTGAACGTTTTGATCACATGAGATACGGTTGAATGTGCGATTCCGAGCTGTTTTCCGATGCATCGATGAGAAGCGTTTGCTTTGGAAGTGAGTGCCCAAAATTTGTTGGCGCACTATTTCTTCATTCGAAGCCATCACTGAAATCACTCGACTGATTTTCACGAAACCCATTACACAATTGACACAACACAATGAAATACATTCAACTAAAATTAATAATTTTACCCACACGCTAAAGGAACAATTGGTGTGTGCTCAACTTCATTTGAATACAGTCTTTAGTTATATATCATATCAGTAAATCAAAAAATTTTGAAAGCGGAAATGAAAATATTTTTTTTAAATGGGGAATCAGTTTTACTTGCTCAGTATAGTCTCCCATAAGTTCAATACACTTGGTCCAATGATCTTCCAACTTTGTTGTTCCATGACGGATGTGGCTTTCTGAAGGCCTGCAATTTCTTCACGATGGCCATAACCATTTTGTTTGATAAAAATGCTTCCACGAAGGAATTTA
>JASCZW010012418.1:0-28546 GCA_034211315.2 Aedes japonicus
CGTCTCCCATAGGCACAAAACCTTCGTATGTTTTAAAACTTTAAATACAACAGAGTGCACTTCCAGTGAGTTTTAATTATTTTAAGGAAGTGCGAAATGTAGCTTAAATCTAGGGCTTAAAAACTAACAGGAAACATGGATGATTCTATAATGCATAGGGCTATACATGACCGATAGTTGTGCATGGGTAACAGAACTCTGATGAATAGTCATCAGACCGGTGTCCGGCATCCTTGGTATGGCTGACAGAGATTTGATGGGCAGCTCGTCGTTCAAATATCCACATAGTGATGACGGAGTGTAGTGATTGTTGCAGAGCTGAAAGGTTTGAAGAACTTCAGGGCGCAGTACCATTGGTGGCTTCGGCCAGACATATACAGGTCTATCTTACCTAACAGAAGGCTGGCTTGGCCAGACCGAAGTCCATAATCTTTGGCGTGGCTGACAGGAAGCTAATTAACAGCTTGTCGTTTCGAAAACCACATAGCGATGACGGAGTGTTGTGAAGGTTGCAGAGATGACATAGAGCTGGTTTTCACCGGACCGAGGTTCAGTACCTCTGGTACGGCTGACGGGGAACTGATGAAGAGCTCGGCGTTCCATAATCCACGTAACGGAGTGTGGTAAAGGTTGTAAAACTGGAAGGTTTGCAGAACATCAGGGCGCAGTACCATTGGTGGCTTCGGCCAGACCTATACAACTCTATCTTAGAACGCTAATTTTCACCAGACCGAAGTCCAATACCTTTACAATGTTGTAAAGGCTGGAGTTCACCAGAAAAAGTCCAAAACCCTTGGTATGGCCTGGCATTTTTTAAGGAAGATACCTGGAAATTTGATCCTTCAAGTGTTTTCTCAGAATATTCTTGAACTTGTGTGGACCAAGAACATTTTTACATCTCGGCGGAAGTTCGTTGTACAGTTTGCTGCCAATATACACAAATTTTCTCCTGCCATACTCGGTGTAAGCCCTCGCTAGCGCTAAGTGTCCTTCCCGTCGCGCAGTGATTCCTAGGCGGAAAAAAGTCGAAAAATCAACTTCCTCATTTCACAATAAATATATTTTTCTAATTTTGTACACTATTTGAAGTTTCTTTTTCCAAAAATTTTATGAAGATTGGATGAACATTGTGCTCTCTACAATTTTTCAAAGTATAGGTCCTACAAGGTCGTGATTTTTTACTCCCAAATAAAATGTATGGAGAATCGGAAAAAAACTTCAACTAAGTTTTCAAATGTGAGCACACATGCGCACAAACACCACAATAGGCTTATTTTAAAGATTTTTTTACCAGCTTTCCGAAAATTTGGGTTTCATCTTGCGCAAACTTGCGCAAATACGGTTTTGTGAGGCAAGAATTCTGGAATGTCTATGAAACCCTTGAAATTGGTAAATACATTGATCTCATACTAAATTACTACGGTTGTCTTACGCTCTCTTACAAGGAAGTTAAATTTTGGAAATCCGACTTTTAACCCAAATCCTGGAAGACTGACTGTTATATAGACCGAACTCAACTCAATGAACTGTATGTATGTGTGTGTATGTGTGTAGCTATTGTATGTGTGTTACGAACCTTCTAATTCAGTTTCCCAAGCAACTACTGAACCGATTTGAATGAAACAACCACCAAATGAAAGGTCCTATATGTTGCTTTTGAATTTCTGGAAACAGTTCACTAGTTCCGGAGAGTCCCCGGAGAAGCGGCCAATTCTAATTCGGCCTAAAATCAAAACTCATCATGCGGCACCTCAAATTACATGATAATTGAAAAATAAATCCTATGGTCATGATATCAAATGTCCAGAACTATATTGGCATTATCTGGGTTGATGTTCCGGCTACTCCCGGGAAAGTGGCCAGATTCAGATTTGGATCAAAACCCATCATGTGACACATCAAATAACATGAGAACTCAAGAATAAGTGCAATGGTGATGATATCAAGTTTCCAGGATCATCATGACCACATCCGGGTTCTTATTCCTAGTACTCACAGGAAAGTGTTAAAATGGTCAGATCTCACGAAAGTTGTATAAATTTAAGTGTTTATTTTCAAATAAATTTATATGCAATGTGAGAACGAATTCATTGTAATAACCAATTCGTGATTTCAACTAGATACTGCATGGTCCTCCGAATCATCCGGAATATGCGGAATATCTGAAGACTTTTCGATCTAGAGAAAACATATATTGCTTAGAATACCGATTGCTAAGGCAATACCCGGGGTTTTTAAAGAAAAACGATACTGCATCCTGACTTCTTGGAATGATGCATTGCCACTTCATATTTTCAAACTGATAAATTTCAGTTATTGTTGTCATTTCATACGTTAAATTTATTTCACCATATTTGCTGTGCCGTAGAAAGCATGCGGATGCAGTTTTGTTATTGTTTATCTTCCAGAAGTTGATAATTATAACCCAAAAAATCTTGACTAGATGAGTCGAATGGTATATATCACTCGGTACTCCGGGCCTCGGAGCTTTTTACCCTTTGTTTTGGAAAAAAAATTTAAAAAAATGAACACACATATTGGAATAAATCATAACAATCATTAAAATGACTTAACGTTAAATCTTATGAATTTCCTTATTTGAATTTTACATGAAACTTGTAGTCAACATTAAAACAATAAAAACTGGACATTTCTATAATTGATTTAATTAATAAGACTTATTTTTATATAAATGTGAATTCATTAAACTATAACTCAATATTTTCATATACTTTCATCATAAAAGAAAATGAAAATCTGTCAAAAGTTGTAATTCTTTGAAAAATATATATTTTCTTAATACCGTTATTTGGACCACCCTATTTTAAAATGGAACATCATAATAAGAAAATGAAAATTTCGAGTCATATATTTTTTGAAAAGAGGTAAACCTTCCTATTTTTGCAGAAGTCTAAGATCCACTTCATCTTTTTGGTTTCGAATTTCTGAATTATCTTATTTGGTTTTGAACGTTCCGGAACTTCCGGAAGACCATAACATGCCCAAATAGAGCTGTACATTGTTCTCCACATCGCTTTGCTACTTACATTTTATGTACAAACGGTTTTAAAAAGAACCGCAATGCTTTAGGACGAGATTAATGAATTTACCATTTCATCGGATGTTCCGGATACTCCAGGAAGCCATAAAATGGCCATATATCGGAAGTGTGGCCTAATACGACAATTTAGATAACATATTTGAAATCAGCGGCACAAAATTACTTGGAAACACATAACTTAGCTATGGAAATTCCATTTTTAGACTTTTTTCCGCCTTTTGTATGGGATGGAATCACTGTGCGTCGTGATGCTCGATTCCGAATAGTTCTCCTAAGTTAGATGTTATGGTGCGTTGAATTATCTTTTAGGATTTCTCGAACTAACGAAAGGATTTGCCGTTCACAGAGCGCTCTAATCGGCATGATAGAGGCGTTAGGTTGTTCATAGAGTTCAACCGTAGGATGTAAGTGTGGCTTCCCAAATATAGTCTTCAAGCATCTATTCTGGACGACCTGCAGTACTTTCAAAAGAGAACTACTGGCCATACCCCAGATGGCTACTAGGTATTGGGGACGAGAGTGGAAGAGCGAGAAGTACAGTTTCAAGACCCAGACTCGTGGAACAAACGCTGATAAAAAAGTCAAAACTCCACTAATTGAGCTAAGTTTACTTTTGAGGTTATTGACATGTGCGGACCATTTCATATTGGTATCTAGCATTAGGCCAAGAAATGGATACTCCAAAACCTTCTCAATTTCAAATCCATTTACCTCCAGTGGATTGTGAGATGGAAGGCATTTCCATGGCGACTGGAAGATCATATATTTCGTTTTACTCAAATTCCACGAATGGAGGTTAACTTTGAAGAACTCCTGAAGCAAGGTTATGTCCTCTTTTATTTGACGGTGTAAGTCCTCTACAGTTTCACCACGATAGCAAATTGATGTGTCGTCAGCAAATAGTCGAACTTTTCCTTTCAGTTGTAGCTTGGATAGGTCGTTAATGAATAGCAAAAACATAATGGGTCCCAAATTGCTCCCTTGAAGAACTCCAGTTATTTTTGGCGATAAAATGCTTCTGTATCCTCCGATAGTTACAAACTGGGAGCGATTAGTGAGGTAACTTTGGAACAACGACTTAGATACTTCTCTTATTCCCAAAACTTCCATCTTTTCGGTGAGCAATTGATGGTCGATGGTATCAAAAGCTTTTTTAAGACTTATTTTAAGAATAGTTGACCACAGTTGTCAAATTTCACTGTGATATCTTAATTTTTGTTGTTGTTCTGCTTTGTTTGATTCGCTGCTGTTCTGATTCATTTGGCAGTGAATAATATCGAAAAAAAAAACAGTTCTCATGACATGGCCAAATTTGTTTGATAGCAAATTATTCAAAACAAATTGAGTTTTTTTACAACTAACCATGCTCCAAATAATATGTGCAATTTTATGGTGAATATTGGCACGATGAGAGCCAAAATGCGTCTCGAAAATTATGCGAGTTTACAACAACAACAAAAAAAATTAAAGAAATACATTCGATAAATTAATCATGAATTTTCTGAAAATTCATGGAACTCAAAAAGGTTGTCTAAAAGAATTCCAAGATTGGTCTTCGATCTGCAGTTCATTTGCACTACATATAAAATTTGGTGCATTGATTTTTCTACATTTCAATGATTTCTTGTATTTCTATATGGCGGTTGGAATAAATCAAATTTTTGCCAAAATTTATCTTTGCAATGGCAACTATAAGGCTATTTGGACATGTGTTTTGCCTTAACTACCCTCAAAGCCCATTTGCAATGTAGTGCATTCACTGGAGGCAAAATGGTTTGAAAATGCTCTTTCAACTGACCATAATCCAATAATTTCAATGAACTCTAAAACGGCATTTCAAAACGGCATTTCATCGAGTTCATTAAGTCGAAATAAAACCTTGGATAGGAGTAAAAGGAATTTAAGGAACAAAACTTAACCGATTGCTGTAAACAAGCTGTGTCGGTAATCCAGACTAAAATAGGAAACCTATTGTGATAAAACCAGATTTATTTCTAGTGGCTTTCATGAAGCGTTAATAAAACAAAATAAAGCTGGATGGTTTTGACAATGTGGTTGTTTTTTTTTGAATTTCAACCCGCAGTCTATTGATACGAGGTTTTGTAATATATCGCATTTGGCAAGCTGGCCACCATTTGATGGGTGATCAGCGGCTTGCCACAACAAGTTCCCAGTATGATTACGAACCCAATCACTTTACCAGGATTGGCAGACCAAATCTCATTGGGCTGTAACCAACCACTACCAAGAAATTTTGATCTGCACCTCTACAATGCACTACTGCTGCAAAGCAGATGCTCCGAAGTTTCGCTTTCTAGGTTACAGAAGCGGCAGATATCATTCTGAACCCGGCCATAGTTCTTCAAATAACATCTGCTCTGACAGTGCCCTGTTTCTATGTACAGAGCCCAAGTAAAAATTCAAGTTTTATTGTGGTTTTAAAGCACACTTTAAAACTAAATCATGGTCTTCAGAACCCTAATAAAACCAAATTGTTGTTGTTGTTTTGAGAAGGAAATAATTTCTTATCACCATGAGGCTCTAGGAGTAGACAGTAATTTTTGCTAGAACAAAGTTGTTAAGAGAAAGTATTGATAGTTCCATTAGCTCACGGCAGCCGGTGAAAATTGAATAGAAGTAGTTTGAAATTGAGCGGAGGCCATTGTGAGGTAGTATTTCGATGTTGTCCAAAGCTACATGAAGATTTCCGGCGAACAATTCAGTTCGTTTGTTCTCGCCGAGGACTTCAACAATGTGATGGACTTTCCTGGCTTTTGTTCAATGTCGCCCTCAAAGGTGCCATGTGAAAGGGGCGAGTTTCGTTTTCACGAGATCCAGCCGATTTGTTTGCTTCGCGGATGATATGGACAACGTCGATCGAACATTTGGAACGGTGGAAGAACTCTCCGGAAAATCAATGGTCGACTATCTCGCAGAATGATACTCGAACCGCTTACGCCGCCACAGTTGGCTGGCTTCAACACCAGTGGAACTCGGCCACCGGAGGGTGGATGGCGAGGCAATGGAGGAGATGGTTAATCTCCTTAGTGGCTGACGAAAAACCTCTGTTTGTGGCTCTCACTGAGGCAAGCAGTAGCTTACATACGGAAAAAACCTGTTGTCGCATAAGCCCGCACCGTTTATGCAACACCAACAATCAGGCAATGGACCCAAATCGGAAAAATTCGAGCTGCGAAACGACCTCATGGACCTGATTTGGATCAAAAGGCGTTCTTATGTCAATCTGGTTCCAAGCAGATTGACCAGAATTCAGTGTTCATTTCTATCATCGCTCAACCGGTGAATAAACTTTGGCTCTATTTGTCTCGAATACGTCCTGATGTCACCAAAGAGGGAATTTGGGCTTTGATTCGAGCAAACCTTGAATTGACCCAGGACCCAGAGGTTATCATACTGGTGGAAAAAAGAAGGGATACAAGCAACATGATCTTCATCACCTTCAAAATTGGTTTGGACCCTTCCTTGAAGCCAAACGTGCTTGACCTTCCGACATGGCCAGAAGGCATAATGGAAGCCCTCGGTCCTTCGCCGCAGTCATGCCATTCCAACCAGTGACCTGCAGCCGTTACGTGCCTACGTGTGGGAGTGGGAAGAGGGTTTTCCAAAACGCTTCTACGACTCCATTATTTGCCCAGTCGAGCTGATTTGTCCTGCGATTCCAGTCACTCTGATTGTACGCCTGCTTTGCTTCACGGACTACTGGCTATTGCCAGAATGTTCGAGGTCTCCAAAAAAATTCAAAGTTTCCTGGATCCTTCTCTTATTGACCCTTGGCTCGGAAAGTTATGGATCCAGATAACTACTTCACACAGGAAGATTTAAGCTTCATTGAGAACCGTATCAGTTCGATTGGTGCAATGTTATCCCGTTTCGATCATAACTACTTCGCTTTACTATTTGGCGACTACAACCAGACTGGGGTTGTTAGGAATGTTCCCACGATGGCTCATTCCACAATTGACGTTCTTCGTTCGCATATGTCACCTGTCTGCTCTGCTTTGATGCATGGCTTCAGCCTTCATGAATTAACGCAAATAAGTTCAAAGTTAAATCGTAGCTCGAGATTGGTTGATCTTGTGTACGTAAATGAACCTTCCGTAATGGAATACTGCCTTTTTACCTTAAATTAACCTCGACGCCAAACATCCTGCGCTGGAGATTACTATCAATCTGTCAGTACCTATTACCTTCGATAACATCGTTGATCCACATGGCCTGAATTTCCGTAAAACTGCTATGAGCCAATCTCTGTCTCAAGTCAATTGGCAGTTTCTTGACCCGTGCTCCACTATCGATGAAGCGGTTGATTTTTTTGACGAGGCTATATCAGATTTTTTTCTTCAGAGGAGACCTGCTCGTAAGCCTGCATGGTCTAATGATCATTTACGGTAGCTGAAACGTGTGAGATCGAAGGCTCTTCGTAAGTACTGCATAATTCGAAATAACTTCACTAAGCGAATTTTCTCTATAGCTAGAACCCAATACAGAATGTACAATCGTCTTCTTTACAAGAATTATTCAAAACAAATCCAATCCAACCTTGCGTTGCGCCAACCCAAAGTTGACCCTAAAGTTGACCCTTAAGTTGAGCCCAAAGTGAACTCAGAAATAAAAGTTAATGGGCTACCGGTTTAAATTAAATCTCCTTTCTGAGCATTTCAAAAGTGCATTCAATGACACCATGCAAGTGGAGCAAGTCAGCAAAGCACTCAGATACACTCCCAGAGAAGCTTTCGACTTCAATATTCCTGCGATTACATCGGACCTAATTGAATTCGCAAGCAATAAGCTAAAACTCTCAAGCGTGGCTATCCCTGACGAAAATAGTGTTGGCATCATGTAGATCAACTCATTGCAAAGCATTTAAGACCTAATTCATGAATTTATAGTTATTCAATTGAGCGAGATAAAGGCCGTTCATACCAAAATCCGGACAAAGGTCCTGCTTCTTATTCAGATAACAAAAAAAATGGAATAAAACTTATTATGTACAGAACCAATACATAAACAAACGTGAATCACACACATTATTTAAAAAAGCGCATTCCGTATTCAAGATGACACCATCTGAAATAGCACGCAGGAAATCTATCTAGGACAAATATTTGGAAAATCCCAATTGTACTGTTCGATTAATTGCAAAATCATTAAATGTGCCAAAATCAACTGCTGCAGATGTGAATAAACGTTATAAAGAAAGTATTACTGTCGAAAGGAAAGCTGGAAGTGGTGGTGAACATGGCCAAAACAACACAAGAAAGGCAAAAAGAGTCCTTGCTGCTTTTCAGGCAAGCTCTAAGGTGTCAACATGGACAGTTACGAAAAAAAAGTGCAATTGTCAATCGATTTTGTGCAAACCCAGATCGTAACGCAAAGCTACAAAAATCGGTAAAACACGCTCCATAAAGCTTTATGAACAACTTCTCACAAAATTACATTGTGTTGTCATGGATGACGAAACATACAGCTTCAAAATATTCAGATATCTTCCGCGAACGGAAATTGCACCTAGCCGGAAAAATGTCTCTGAACAACTGAAACGGAGATATAAAACCAATTTCCCTGAAAAATATCTGGTCTGGAAAGCAATATGTTCCTTTGGGCTAAAATCTCAGATTTGCGTAACCATAGGTACCGTAATCGCTAAGATTAACCGACAAGAATGCTTCAAAAAGCTGTTCTTACCATTCCTGAGAAAACATGCGACTCAATTTTTGTTCTGGACAGATTTGGTCATCTGTCATTACACTAAAGATACAACCACTTGGTATGAGTAAAATAACTTTATTTACGTTCCCAAAGGTTGAAATCCGCCAAATTGTCCACTACTCCGCCCGATTGAAACACACAGGTCAATGGTCAAGGGAAACCTCTAAAAACTCGGAGGAGAAGTATCAACGATCCAAGAATTTCGTTCTAAGTGACTTACTGCTTCGAAGAAAACTGACAAGGACACCGTGCAGAAATTGATGAAAGAAGTGAATAAGAAAATGCGCGCAACAGCTTGTGGAACTAAACCCATATAACGACGAGATGGATCTACATAGGTCTTAGCCGTGTCACTTCACAACAGCAAAAAAAAAAAAAACCATATAAATCTATATGCAGTTGTGGTGAGTATCACATTTATCTATAAAATGAAAAAAAATAACATTAATCAAAAACATTGTTGTTTTTTTGAAATATTTTTTGCATGTCTGGATTTTAATGTGAACGGCCTTAATTCGTTTTCAAACAAATTTTAGCTATCTTGTTTTCACTGGCAGATTATCTCACGATCTTCAAATGTCCTAAATTTGGCAATTCAATATGCCTATTTTTGCAACCTAGATAATAAATTAACTGTTCACATAGAAATATGAACATTGATTACACAAGCCTCGACACAAATGCCACATAAATGGTAAAGTGTTGCTAATAAATAATAATAATTTTACAAGAATATCTATGTTCCCAATTATGGCCAACTTATTCATGACATTATAATAAGTATGTTTTCCAACAAAATTGATGAAAATATATTAGTTTGTGATTATATATTTTTCAGTTCAACACCGAAGCGATGCGATTTTCTTTTAAAAGTAATTCTAATGTTTTGAAATGGAATGGCCCATCGACCATATGTTAAAACCATTCAGGCCTTTCAAAGTAGTTTATTCAAACTGTTATTGAGAAATTACGTTTTGAGTATTGCGAATATAGATTACAAAAGAGTACATGAAGAAATAATATAAATTAAGTTTACGAAGATTGTGAATAACAATAAACTTAAATGATGAGATGAAGTTGCATCAACGAAAAGACTCAATATTATGCTTATAGACTGATCTATATCGATCTACAGTTTTCGTTTTTGGAATGTAAATTATTTAACTTCAAAAATCTTTTAGCAACAAACATTTTATTAAGCGTAATTAAGACAACGTTTAAATAGTTAAATACTGTTTCCAGTTCTATTATTTATGAGTAAGAATTTAGAAAGTTATTCACTGCTGCTTTTAAGACAGAGTAAATTTCATCAATTTCCGTCAGTTCATCAAAATTGGAACAAACTCGAACCGTTGATATTTTTTTCGTTAAAGTGCATTAAAATACGCTAATTTTAACATCGCAACTGATAACTTTCATTTATAAGATCGCGAAGTTTAGCTGATTTTTTGCGTCCAGATATTAAGTGAATCGAGCTTTTCCCGTTGAATAAGGAAGACTGGTGCATTGTGCAGCACATACTTAAGAAAAAGATGGGAACTGCGATTGACTGACAACATTTCAAGGTATATTTACTAAGGCAGTCCAGTTACAACTCAATCTATTGAAAGGCGTAAGAACTTTTCTCGCCTCACAACTGACTCAGGCGTCTTAAAGATCATTCCTTTAAGTAATGTTTCTTATCTCCTCCATCAGGAGAAACAATGGACCGTACACCTTGTCGCCACTCAGCTCATCGGTTTTATCGACTCCCACTAGATACTTCCCGTCAGTTTGTTCCCCATTTCTCGATGACACGGAACGCGCGATGTTGTCGTCGTCGTCACGGCGGTTTCCGGGATGGATTTTATCAATCGACGGGAATTTGCTAGCGATTTGTAATAATCAAAAATGTGTTACCGTGATTTCCCTCGATTGCGCCCGCCTCCGAGCATTGGGATGAGCATGCAGTCGGGAGTGGTGAATGAAGGTGGGAGCAGAATTTGGATGCTATCTTAAGCTTACCTCGTCGGGTGATGTTGCAGAGGGATTTGACAGCAGTTGGCGGTTTTCAGAGGATTTTTGGGTTTTTTTCTATCGTGGTTCAGATTGTGATTGTCTTCTTTTTTTCGCTTCCGAGATGAACGATGTCAGAGTTGTAGGGAGAGTTTGGCTAAAGGAGGGATATTTATAAAGTGAGGAGTCGTAATACATATTTTGTTCGAGTATTTAGCAATTGCACGATACTGCGTACGACGCGAAACTTTTTGGCCAAATCGCGGTCTGAGATGTTGGGGTTTGCTTTAATGTTCTTGATGACTTTGCTCCGCAGTTGACGGTTGCCAGTATCCGTCCGACGCTTGCTTTGAGGCTTGCGATCCGTCGACAAAGTTTCTCTGTACTTTTTCAAAACACTTCAGAAACACATGGTATTTCTGGGAAAAACCAACACTTTAGCATGTTTTGGCCCAGACCACGAAAGGTTTACCAAATGATCGCGCAAAATATTTTTTTCTTTCTTCTTCCATTTTTTATTTCTCTGAAGCACGTTCAAACTGCACCGCGAGAAAAAACTTCCGATGTTGTTAGTGTTATAGGGAACACAAAAGATGTCATAGCTTACAAATCCGACCATTACACACTCAGATTATTTTACAGAAATCTGTAAAGTTTTACCGAATTATCAACTTTACAGATTTCTGTAAAAAATCTAAGTGTGAGCCTAATGCACATTTGTGCCATTCGGTTGAGATAACATGCTGCTTGTTAGTCATACTACAACGAATAATGACCGTAGTGGGGTCGCTGTAGGAATCAAAATGTTTGTTCCAATACTAAATGGGCCACACCTTACCTCAGGCTCTCAACAGAGAACCAACTGAAGGTTGGTCCGCATTTAACTGACGATTGACGTCCGCATTTAACTGACGATTGAGTGCCGAGAAGTTCTGGAGGCAGGTCGCCAAAACCGGTGGAGAGTTCAAGCACCACTTCTATTAATAGAAACCGCTCTTTTGCGAAATTGCCGTAAACTTCGTGTGCAATTGGATTGCATCTTAGATAATGTTTAAGTCGTCCACGCAGACTTATTTTCTTTGGGCTTAACTTGCTTTCAGGTAATTGCTACCATGATTGTTAGCCAAATACAGCAGCGTTCTTGTAATTAGAAACGGAGACGGGTGAGTCCATAGGTTACGGTGCATAGCTCATAAACCTGAACTTATTCGCTGCTGTTGCAGGGCCATAAAATTTTCTGTAACGACCAATTTTGACGATGCATCAACACCTGCCAATACATTTTCTCCACAGCGACCACCTGCCATCATGAACATCCGAAAACGTAGATGAATGTCTAGAATGTCGTCCTGAACAACTGATCCATTCTTGAGAGAGTTTCCGGTGCTAGGTTTTGCGGAGTCATGCTCCATTGCTTCTATATGGGATGGTACAGAAGGTAGCAGCTGATTGATTCATCATCTCTATCAAAGAAAGCGGGAACCATAGGCCCAAGACTGATATACTCGTTCATGAACGTGTAATACTGAGTTTTTAGTTTGTCATCCTTCTATAATCATATATACAATCAACAAGGATGCCACATTGCGTTTGGCTTAGATTCGCAAATCATCTGATCACCTTTGGTGTTATTTGGGAATTCGAACGACAGATTGTCCGACGGGATCTCGAGAAACAGTTTTCTGAAAGAAATCTTCGCAATTCTGTTCTTGGAGTTGATTGATCTGTCAAAATCACTGCGGATGTTCAACTATCGCCGCACGACAAGTTGCTGTCGGCTGCCGAGAATAATCACTGGACTCGTCAAACATTCCAGATGCAATCCACACAAACATAGTTTCGACAAACAGAAAGTTCGGTAGAAGGAACCGGCTGGTATGGTAAACAGAATAGAAGTAAACAGCCCCAAATGTCATGTCCACCCTTCGAGGGATGCCAGAGTTGGTATCGGGTAGCTTCAGTTCGGAAGCGTTGATTGTTACGGAAGAGGTGTCACTGGTCACTCTCGACCATCGAACCTTAGCAGGAACTTCATGCTTAACTGTCATAACGGTCGCATCTACGCCAGTGACTTGCACGTTTACAGATCTAAGACTCAGGTGAAGCTGCTGACAAAGCCGTTTGCTAATCGCATTTGTTTGGGACTCAATGTTCAACATGACACGAGCAAATAGTTTATTGAACTAAAGGGTGTCCACGATGAAATTGCCACACACAAAATTGATTCGCAAAATTCGAGTTTTCATCCGATTGCCATCAAATTTTCAGGGATTGAGAAATAACTATTAAACTTCATTTTACCATTTTACTCGTATTTTATTTACAGTCCATACGCAAATGCCCGCACCTTGCTCTTAACCCCGGCCATAAGATTCTGCACAACCTGTGAATCAACCGTTTTTTGCATGTAAACCCATACTTTCTTCAGTTCCTCGACTGTCTTCACTACCTTAGGTCGTTTAAGAAGGTGCTGCTTCATAATCGCCCAGTACTTCTCGATGGGGCGGAGCTCCGGAGTGTTGGGAGGGTTGAACATTTTCGGCACGAAATTGACCTTATTGTCCGCATACCACTTCAGCACGTCCTTGGAGTAGTGGCATGAGGCCAAATCCGGCCAGAAAGATTGTTGGGACGTTGTGGGCCTTCAGGAGAGGAAGCAGTCGCTTCTGGAGGCACTCTTTTATGTACACCTGTCCGTTCATCGTGTCCTGGGTCACGAAAGGTGCACTCCGCTTCCTGCACGTGCAGATGGCTTTGCCAAACCAGGAATTTCTTCGCAAATTTGGACATCTTCTGAGTGCGGACATGCTCCGGAACGCTGAACTTATCCTTGGCCGTGAAAAACAGGTTGCCGGGGATCTGTTTGAAAGTCGGCCTTCACATATGTTTCATCATCCATGATGCAGCATTCAACTTTCGTCAGCATGTTGAGGTACAACTTCCTGGCACGGGTTTTGGCGGACTTGTTCTGCTTCTCGACGCGATTAGGGGCCTTTTGTACCTTGAACGTTCAAAGCCCAGCCTTAGTTTTGGCCTTCTGGACAAAACTTCGGCTTAGGTGCAGCTTCTTAGCCACATCCGGAACGGAGGCGTTCGGATTTCGGTTGAAGGCCCCAACTACGCGGTTGTGATTTTTGGTGTTGTACGGAATACTTTTTCCTTCACTTCTGGGCTTCCTCCGTTCCTCGAACCGCTTAATCACTCGCGACACCGTGGAATTCGTGATTCCAACGTTTTAGCGATGGAACGATGCGAGAGGATCCTTGTTCTCGTGATGAATGCGCAAGATTTTATCACGCATGAGCTGTTCTTTTCGACTCCATTTCCGCGAGTTTTGATCACAGGACTTTTAAAACTTTGCAGGATGTAAATAATGCACTATTAACTAAATCCACTAAAATTTTCATTAAATTCTACCCAACGGTTAAAAAGTAAGAGCAATTTCATAGTGTGGCAATTTCATCGTGGACACCCTTTACTGCTATCGAAAAGTGTCGTTTTCTAAGGAAAACAGTGGAAATGGCAATGAGTACAGTAGAAAGACTTGGATTTGTATTTCCAGATACGGTTGGCCGATACACGGCATTCTAAAGCCTGTCCTCGTTATATTTTGGACTATAGCAACAACATCAAAATTTACACATTATTCAACAAAACCAATTATTAATTTTACAAAAATAGAGTTATATCTGCATTTGAAACAGTTGATTAAGATGTTAATCCTTCTTTCTGTACAATTTTGCTAGCTTTATGTGGTACTCTCTTCATCAAGTTCCTTAAAGTATCCTCAGATACGCCTGCCGTGACGATTCTCTATCTTCTCTTTAAATCAACAGAGACGAAACTTCTAGATTTTCAACCACAACTACATATGGCCTGCCAAATCAAACACTACTTCAGGAATTTGGGCACCTTCTTGGTGCGGAAATGGTTGACAACGGCGTTCCTTTGCATTGTGGTATAAAGAGCCAGACCCGGAAGCTGTTTAAAGTTTTCGAGTAACTTCGTTTGTTTCGTCATGCAAGAAAATGTTCTTTGCACGATGTTTTTAGCAGTGAAATTTTCCTTGTCATTACGACTGGGAACCTTTTCCACCTTGTACGTCTTCAGTCCTTGCCTCCGTTTCGCCTTTTGTACGTACGTAGGAGCCACATTTTACACAGAAAGATCTATCATTTTACAAAGCAACACCTTGGTGGAGGTAGCTGGGTTCGATTCCCGGTCTGGTCTAGCAATTTTTCGTTTAGGAAAACTTCTCGACTCCCTTGGCATAGCGTATCATTGTACTTGCCACACAATCATACTAATGCAAGAATGGTAATTGGCATCGGAAGCTCTCAATTAATAACTGTGGAAGTGCATTTAGAACACTAAGTTGTGAGCAAGCAATAAGCTAATTATGAATGCAAAAAGCTTGAAATGCTAAAGGAGAAGAAGAAGAAGAAGATAAGTGAAACGTTTCAGCTGTCTGTGAAATTATTTAAAATCTACACTGAAAGAAAAGTGTCCGAAATTTAACGTGAACAGGCTTTATATTATATTATATTGTGTATTGATAACAGGCTGAACAAAAGAAATAGAGATGGGAATATGTCAGAACGTGGAGAGATATTTTGCTTCTACAGCACTGATTCGATTTTTTATTATCGTACAGGTTGGGCCGAATGGTATCAGATTGTTACGACACTTTGTCCACGCGTAAGTTTCAGGGTTGCCAGTTTTCCTGGCAAAAGGCAATTGAAGTTTTCCGATTTTCTCGAACAACATTTATTCTGAAAATTCATAACTCAAGAACTATTAATCGTAGAACAACATTTTTTTCCACAAACTTTAATGAAATTTTCTCAAAAATTTTGGAAAAAATTAAGTTTGAAAAAAAATCTGCTCAATTTTACTCAATGCCGGAAAAAAAAAATTTCTGATTCATGCCTAATTTAGGAAACAAAAATTTTGGTTTTTTCATTCAAAAGACTACATGTTGAAATATCAGTGATTTTTTATTTTGTTTTTGGGTAATGCTCAAAAACTTTAGGCTCGTCACTCGTTTTCTTACAAAAATAATAAAAAATCCGAAAAGTGTCATCTTTTAATTTGCGTATTAGTACCTAACGTAAGCTATAAAAGTAAGTATGTGGTTTGTTCATTTTGTTCAAGGTAGCTGCTAGGTTTATAGAAAAAGCTTCGGACAAGGAGGAGTATATTCGCTATGAAGGAATTTCATTTGAATATAGTATGCAAATAAATTTCGATTGGATACAGGATTTCATACCGATATGAGGGCTTATGCTGCCCGCACTTATTTTAAAAGCGAGCTACCTAATGTACATCAATCTTAAGGGAAACAAACCGAGCAACCATCTGAGTACCGTAGAAGCAAAGAAAAAAGACGACAGTTTTAGGATCTTTTTCATTTTTTTATGTAGACGAGTGACGAGCCCATAATTTTTCAATCACTAAACAAAAAAAATATGTACAAAACCCATCGCCAAAAATTCAGCAATGTAAGCTATGAATTGATAAATAAGAAAATATTTTCTTCAAAATTTATCGTGGTTCAGAAAACTGTTTTCCGGATTTTCCAAAAAAAAAAAATCCTTCACTTTGGAAAATTTTATAGGAAAACTGGCATCCCTGATTTTTTAATCATTGTTTTTTTTTTCATATACGGTATGTGTCCCTTGACTCAGCCTAGTATGCAACAATCGATTACATTTTTTATCATAATTCATAGTTTTTCAGCTGGAAGCAAAATTTAACTAGCTATACACTTGCTAAGATATGTTTAATAACCCATCCGGTAGTATGTATCACGAAAAGTTACACAACGCATTTTATAAAGTCAGAAACTTTCGAGGGATATGGATGTAATGTCGGTCTGTAGGCATCCAATTGGGTCTATTCATGAATGCAAATTCGTCCCATTCGATAGATTTGTTACTGAATGTTGGCTATGTACGCTTTTTGCCAATTTTCTGATTCAAGGCGTTCCCAGCTGTTTGCGCTCTACCCAACAAAAAATTTTACTAACAATCAAACTATACTTAAACTGCTAAGAAACACTTAAATGGTTTTAACATATGATTTAGCGGTCATTCGGCAATCAAAACATTGTAATTCGCTCTACACAGATTTTGTTCCTTTAGATTGTGTTAAGATGAACCGTATGAAAAACATTCAACTCAGACATTTGTATTGTAAATGTTACCAATAACAACATTTTCACTACGCTTTCTATAAGACAGGCCATAATTGGGAACCTAGAAAAAAATATTTCCCTAACATTGGGTCTATGGCTTTCATGTTAAATCATTGTTATTTTACCTATGTGACCTGTTAGTTTATAACGTGTGACTATTTTCTGTACATCTTAGCTGCATTATTCGGTTTATAGGTTCAATTTTGGCAAATTTAGATCATTCGAAGAGCGTGTAATCAGCTCTTAATCAGCTGCTTAATCAGTAAAGTTATGGTGTCTGAAAGTGAACAATTATAAATTTATTAATTATGTCTCAATTGCTTTGAAATAGATCGGTCATCCTGATAGCAACATGATTTTGTTGATTATCGCCGAAATAATGACATATTTCGTACATAGGCCGAATCAAGGAGCTAGGCTAACATTACATCCCGTTACCCTATTCATGAACCATACACACCTGGGCAAAGTTTCATAACAATCTGAGACCCTTCGGCCTAAACCATTGCCGGTTCACCAATCAATCTAGAGTATCGCAATAATTACTTACCTTCTAAACTCAGACTATTTCGAGACTAATTCCAAACCACCACTTTTATTCAAACGCAAGAGTTACTTTCAGATTTACACAGTGGAAATTGAATCCTATAAAGTTGAAATTACAAGCACGCAACTTCAACGACTGAGTTTTGTAGGAAGTGCACTCACCGTGCGATCCCTGCACACACAACTGGTGAACTCTCGGTTCGCAAATAGACTAATGGAATTCAGGGAAGCGAGCAGAAAGGCACAGCACCAAGAGCGCGCTGAACAATTTTTCACAATCATTCTGGTGTGGCGTTTTTCACGGGCTAAAGCACTTCGATTGATTGATGAAGACGAAGTTGTTTGGTGGTTGTGTTCTTTCTCCCGAGACCGCTCGAATCGCTCTCTGCCAGGATGTGCGATGGCTCCTTGACGCCCGCCTCCTAGCTCAAGGGTTGACGATGAGAAAGCATGTAGGGAACGTTCTGACTTTGGAATTTTTAGTCCAAGCACGTTGAGTGACGCTGCGTGATTGTCGAAATTTTCTTGTTAATTGCGGGTGTTGGGTTGATTCCTTGGTGGCTTTTTTACCCTACGCCGACTTTTTGATCCCGTTTTAAATAAACTGATGTATTTTTTTCCTCTTTCATTTAGACCTATTACTGCTAGGCTTAATCAAACGATAATCAATTCGGAACCCAATCATCCAATCAATGTCACGTTCGAAATGCAAACAACACTCACCTCCAGCATATAGTGCCAACTTCAGCCGCGTACCATAATGAACGTCATTATGTTCGACCGGTTTGTTCAGGCTCTATAAATCTGATGATCTAATGGAAATAATGATAACATAAATAGAGTTAATAATGTGTTGTTTGAAAAATGTCCTGTTTTCCGAAGGGCGGTTTCCCGAACCATGTCAAAGAGGTTGGGTGATAAACCATTATTATTAATGCTGCCAACCCCTCCGATTCCACTTCCAAGGGTGACGTGTTTCCGAACAATGCCACGTGATTGGAAAATATTTATGCACTACAGTTTAATACTATTTGAATCAATTAAATCGCATTGCCAGCGTGGTGCGGTACGGCAGTTCAGATAAATGTGTCTGCTAGTGCTGTCCCGCAATTCTCGACGCATTTCAATAGACTGTTTGGTTTTCAATTATAGCATTGTGCGGACCAACAGCGCGTTGGAGAAAAAATATCACAGTGAACAAAAAAAACGCTCCAATCCGAACACAACAGGATATTGAAGCCAGTCGACCGGGGCCAGACCGAAACAGCCGGAGAAGTTAAGGGAATAAAATGAATCCTACCGATCGGACACGCGGCAGAGACTATGCAGTTCCAGAATTAATGGCTAAACGATTTGTGTGTACGCAATGTTGTGCCCCGGTTGTGTTGTAATCAGTGGCATACATATCCCGGCACTTTTGTCGTAAAGAGTTGTGGGTGACGAAAAAACAAAACATTGAACGGAAACGGCCTTTCAAATTGCTGCTGCGAGTGCCAATGCGCCAATAAGCCAGTGGACATTGGGCAGGGAGGCAAACATCTGTTGCTCTCTCCCCGACTCCTCAGATTGAAAAGGTTATTGCTTCGAAATAGGATGCGGATTTAACTGACCACCCGGAAACCAAAAAGGAGGAAATCCGAACAAAGGATGGCCCCTTCCGACAATAATTGCTAGAGGAAGGCATAACTGAGACATTCGTCTAGTTGTTCATTATTTTGGGAGCAAATAACATCAATAAAATTCAATATAATAAGGAGGATGAGTAAACGAAGATACAAACTTAGAAGGCAAGCATCAGTTGGCTTGCTGGCAAAACTTTGACAATACTTTATTTGACTCGACGTTGAGGATGCCTAAATTTCGTCAAAAGTGGAATCACTCAAATCCGAGAAAATCTGGTTGCGGATTGATCAGTCGACAAATCAAAAACATTGTGTTTTTGCTAAATAACAAATTTTGTACTAAAAGGACGCGTAAAATTTACCCTGCATGCCCTTTAGGAGATTGTATTCATGAATAATTTTCATGACCTTTTTTCTTTCTTCCTTTGTCGGTTATCGGACCAATTTTCTAAAATCACTGGTATACCTGCCATAATGATTCATAACGTTGTTTACACTGAAGTTAGCGAACAATTGAGAAGGCAGAAATTTTAGGCGCTTGTAAACATTTGTTTCTGCGGAAGAGGAAAGTTCCAATCATACATTCTCACTCTTCCGTTTTCTTTCAAAGAGTTACAGAATAATTAATAGATCCGGAAAAACTCATTTCAAAACTCATTGGCTTTAAGGACATAATCAGCAATGACCGTTTCAATTCATCTGGTTTCCATAAATCCGGGTTACCGGGGCTGTGGTCCGGTACGGAGGCACTTTTTGAAACTTCTGTTAAATTTCCGGGAATGGAACTCAAAATATTTGGTTTAATTACTAGAAACTATTATAATTCCATTGTGGGCCAAATGCCAACATGTTCCTGCAACAACCATTCTGTAACAGGTTCCCGTGGGACCTAGAGTAGCCATACACATATTTCAAGGGAAACCCTGGCAATATGGGTATCAAAAATTCATGAGAAATTATCTGCTTCTGCAAAACTTCGTCAAAAATCGCGCTGGGAGAGTACAAAAAATAACAATCAAAGTGTAGAAAGCCCATAATGGGGAATAGATTGAATCATACTGGTGGGGATCAGTATTTGCACCACTCACCGTCGTTCTCTCCGAGATCTTTAATCTATAGTATGACGAGAAAGAGCAAAATGTGTGAAATAGGCGGTGCATGCTAAAAAATAAACTCAACAGCGGGAGATAATTTCTCACCCGTATTAGGCAGTGTTGGGAAAGGGACAAATCGCTAGAACTAGAAAAAAGCAATAGGTAGAATAAGAGCCCGATCGGTTGCATAACCTTTTGTCAGTCAAGAAGATTTCCCCCTTGCCTATCCTGCATGGGGTAGTATGACAAAGGGTTATGTACCTGATCGGATACTACCGTTCAAATGTCCTCCGCTCGTTTTCAAACTCGTATCTTTCAATTTTCAAAGCATGCCGTTGACCTATACGGAACTATCAATAATCTTTCTCTTCATGTCTATTCGTTCTAGCAATAAAATTACCGTCCACTCCTAGCGCTTCGCTTGGAGATGAGAAATTATCTGCTTCTGCAAAACTTCATCAAAGTATCGAATATTTAACTATCGTTTTCACCACAGTTTGAGTAAAGTTTTGCTTTCATTTTATTTTTGATAACAAAAGAATTTTTGGGTTCCTTGAATTGGTTTTGCGTTAAAATAGTGCAGGTTGTTCTGTTGCTATGGTTATCTTTTCCTCTATTCTGCCAAAACTAAAGAATAGTTTTGTTGAATCTTCTCTTCTTCTCCTTTTTTTAGTTCAATTGAAAAATCTCCTTTGCCTTTTAAATTGAATGTTCACGGACTTCAATTTACAAAACATGAGAAATTTATTGGGTCCTGTGATGAAGCACCATCAGACATGATATATGTTTTTCGGATTTTCGTTTGTTTATCCACGCGTAAAAGAGTAATCAATTCGGAGAAAAGCAAATTAACAGCAAGTGAATCATGTTCCAAGTACTCGGAAATTGTAATGAAACTAAAATGCTTTAATTGCAGGTTTTTATTTTCAATAATATATTTCAAGGAGCTGGTTGCACATGCCAATAGTAAGATTGATTTTTATCCTGCAATAATAATCAGTAGTTTAAAAAAAATAAACATAACTAAAGACTCTTTCTAGCATACTATTCCTTGATGTTTTCAAGAAAATAGATTGTTTTGCTTAATAAAATCATGTTGTTTTTAGTTTTTCAACCTTAAGAAATAAAAAATTTAATAAACTCCTCTGCTGATTTTCCCATCGTTTATCATTCACATCTATCAGTTGTAACCCAAATGATATCTATTAAATTCATTATTCCTCGAACTCCATAAATAAACCTCTTTCTAGGAAAGCGTTAAAATCCGATATTAATTCTCAAAATTCGAGTTTTTATCCGATTATCAACAAATGTTCAGTGAGTTAAACGAAACAATTCAAACTAGTTTTGGCATCATTGATTTAATTTATGTCGCCTTTATATCCAAATGCGTGAACCATGGGCTTTTATCCAGCCATAAGGTTCTGCACGACCTCAGAATCGACAGTTTTTTTTGCATGCTTTCTTGATTTCTTCTTCATTCTTCATCACTTTGGGTCGTTTGAGAAGGTGTTCCTTCATAATGGCCCGGTATTTTTCTATTGCGCGCAGTTTAGGAGTGTTTGAGGGGTTCAGATTGATCGGGACAAAATCAACATCGATTAGTTTTATACACCAAACATAAAAAGCAAGATTGTAATGCAATTCGCATGATTTTGTTTCATTTCTCATAATCGTAACTTGGAGAAAAAATGCAACATTGGTCGTGGGCAAAAAAGCAACACATCAATTAGTTTTGAAAAATTCAATGTGTGAGTGAGATTGTGTAGTGTATTAATGTGGAGTATAGGATTGGAGTCCAGAAATCAATGACTCACAAAAAATAAATGATCACATTACGCAACCGAGATTCGAAACGAGGCCGTCTGCATCATGGCTCTATATTGCTGGATAGCCACTCATACAAGATGAAAAGAATGGAATAAAAGTCCAAAAGTTGCTTCGATTGTCCGAAACACTCGGCGATACAGCAATGAAGCAAATGTTTCTCACTCACAAAGAAGGGCAAACTTGAAGAGAGAGAGAGAGAGAGAGAGAGAGAGAGAGAGAGAGAGAGATCAGAGTGTGATGACGAATGAAAAATAAAACACTTAACTGCAGAATTCCAACAGTGGCCAATAGCGTTGTGGTATTCTGTGATGTTGTCTCACCCATATTGAAAAGTTGTTGACGGCTGAACAAAAACCCAGCGGTTTGCTTCGACGATCGAGGCACTAAGCACACAGCGATAAATTAGTTTCGAGGAATCTGTGTGCTGCCATCCGCTTGCGCACACTTGCATGGCTTCGTTAAAAACGCTTTTGTGCATCATGGTGGGTAAAATTGCCTTTTCTGAATCATGCGGATTTCTCAAATATGATTGCAAAAACTGCATTTTTGCCACCTTTTTAACTTTGGGTGTAGCACTCTAGCACGTTCTTCGTTTAGTAGCATGATGCTTAATTCGGCCAGAGGATCGTGGAACCGTCGTGAGCTTTCCAGAAAAGGGAGACGCCACTTTTGGAGATATTCTTCCAACTACACCTGTCCATTCATGGTGCTTGCAGTAACGAAAGGTGTACTTCGCTTTCCGCAAGTACAAATCGTCTGCCAAATTAAGAACTTCGACATCTTCTGTGTCCAAATGTTCTCGAGAACATCACACTTATTCTTTTTTTTTTTTTTTTTTTATAATCATTTATTTGCACAGGCTCAATCGAATTAACTTTACAGAGCCAAATTTTCATATTTTTTTACATCATTTATCTTAAAACTAAAGTTAGGAGGATAGAAGCCGATTACTCGCGGCCGTCTCGAGGTTAATAGGAATTACAAATTACGGATGGGAAAGAGGGTGGGAATTTAAAGTATGGTTTACATAACACATTAAATTTAAATTCTAAATTATCTAAACACTTATAACTATACAATTTATGGTTTTCTTTTGACTTGAACATTTCTTGAAAATGAAAAAAAACACACACATACACACATACAAAAAAAACTTATACTAAACATACAGGTTAAACTAACTACAATCTAATGCTAATGTTAGTCAAAAACACATAAATGAGTTTCATGTACTCCAAATCACGTACAGCCAAAATATCTCGAATTGGCACATTGGGTTGTCTACCTCGAGCCCGAAGGGAATCATAAAGTTCAGATCTGACTCCACAATGTTCAGCACAAGACCAAATAACGTGGTCTGCGTCTTGATAACCTTGTCCACACTCACAGAGATTGCTGTCGCTCAGCCCAACCCGGTATAAATGAGCGTTCAAAGAATAATGATTGGACATGAGGCGAGACATGACACGAATGAAGTCTCGACCCACATCCATCCCGCTAAACCAAGATTTCTTCGACACCTTTGGGATGATAGAATGTTGCCATCGCCCCAAATCTCCTTTACTCCATTTATACTGCCAGCTGACGAGTGACTGTTGACGAAAAATAGGAAAAAATTCGTTGAAGGCGATTTGTCGATCACAAATATCGCCTTCCATAGCGCCCACCTTTGCAAGCGAGTCCGCTTTCTCATTGCCCGGAATCGAACAATGAGATGGGACCCATACAAAGGTGATGATAAATAACGCGAAGATAAAGCACTTAGAAGCTCCTGTATTTTCATGAGAAAATACGAGGAGTGCTTTACCGGCCTCAATGAGCGAATAGCCTCTATAGAACTGAGACTATCCGTGAAAATGAAAAAAATGATCCGGTGTTAGTGAGGCAACAATTTCTAGCGTAAAATGTATTGCCGCTAATTCAGCGACATACACGGAACAAGGAGCTTGAAGTTTACGGTTGGCGCTATAAATTTCATTAAATATACCAAAAGCCTGCTGACTCCTCTATCAAAGATCCGTCAGTGAAGAACGATTTAGTGGAATCAACTTGGCCAAACTTTGCAGCAAATATCACCGGAGCAATCATAGGACGATGATGCTCTGGGATTCCACGAAGCTCCTGCTTCATGGATAAATCAAAATGAATCGAATTGTCGAAATCGGAGAAGCAAACACGATTGGAAATGTTCGGCGAAGGGCTGACATCCTGTGTTATGTACAAATGGTACAAGGTCATGAAGCGGGTTTGAGGATTCAACTCAAGGAGCTTCTCAAAATGTTCGATTACCTGAGGGTTCATAACTTCACACCTGGTGAGGAGCCGGAGAGATAATTCTGTAAACCGATCCGAGAGTGGCAACATGCCAGCCAGCACTTCAAGACTCATGGTGTGAGTCGAGTGCATGCAACCTAACGCGATACGAAGACACCGATACTGAATACGTTCCAGTTTAATGAAGTGCGACCGAGCCGCTGACTGAAAACAAAAACTACCGTATTCCATAACCGACAAAATCGTTGTCCGGTACAACGTTAGAAGATCTTGCGGATGCGCTCCCCACCAGGTTCCGGTAATTGTGCAGAGAAAAATTGATCCTTGGCTGGCACTTTCGCTTCACATACTCAATATGGGATCTCCAGGTGCACTTTGAATCGAACCAGACCCCAAGATATTTAAATGACATAGAATGAGTTATCGGCTTACCCCAAATTTGAAGCTTCGGTTGTGCTGGGTTATGCTTCCTGAAAAAACTACCAACTCAGTTTTCTCCGTAGAGAATTCGATACCTAGCTCTAGAGCCCAAGTAGACAAATTGTCCAAGGTATCCTGTAAGGGTCCTTGCAGATCGACCCCATTGGGTCCCGTGACGAGACACTACGCCGTCATCTGCAAGTTGTCTCAACGTACAGTTGTCACCTAGACAACCGTCAATGTCTTTGACATAAAAATTATACAAAAGGGGCTTAAACATGATCCCTGGGGAGACCCATGTAGCTAAATCGTGAAGCTGTAGAGGTTCCATGAGAGAAGCTCATATGTTTCTCTGACAGCAAATTGTACAAAAATTGTTCATTAATGGTGAAAAGCCACAAGCGTGGAGTTTATCTGAAAGAACTTCAACAGATACTGAATCAAAAGCCCCCTTGATATCCAAGAATACAGAAGCCATTTGCTCTTTTTTAGCAAAAGCTAACTGAATATCTGTGGAAAGCAACGCGAGACAGTCGTTCGTTCCCTTACCCCTACGGAAACCATATTGAGTATCTGAAAGCAGGTTGTTCGTCTCAACCCATTTGTCCAGACGGAAGAGGATCATTTTCTCCAACAACTTTCGAATACAGGATAACATCGCGATGGGTCGATAGGAGTTGTGGTCGGACGCGGGCTTACCAGGTTTTTGAATGGCAATAACTCTCACCCGTCTCCAATCATCCGGTACAATGTTGAGTTCCAAAACTGATTAAACAAGTTCAACGTGCGCCTCTTCGCGACGTCTGGGAGGTTCTTAAGCAAGTTGAACTTGATCCTATCAGCCCCTGGAGCCGTATTGCCACACGAAAGGAGTGCGAGAGAGAACTCTACCATTGAAAAGGGTTGGCTAATCTCATCTATCGAACTCGTGTTTTCGCGAGGAATCATCCGTGCCGGCACAGAATCTGGACAAACTTTTCGCGCGAACTTGAGGATCCATTGGTCCGAGGTACTCCTCGCTCTCGTTGTTCGTAGTTCGGTTACGCAACCTTCGCGCCGTGTTCCAAAGAGTACTCATCGACGTTTCGCGCGATAGCCGTTCACGAATGTTCGCCAGTAACCGCGTTTCTTGGCCTTGATGAGGCTCTTAAGTTCGCGTTCGAGAGCCGTGTATACTTCGAAGTGCTCAGGTGTTCCACGTCTACGGAAAACTTTAAACGCGTCGGACTTTTTACGGTAAACCTCGGTGCATTGCTGATCCCACCATGGAGAAGGAGGTTTCCTGCGAGATGACGTCCCTGGAACTGGTCGAGTTTGAGCTTGAAGCGCGCTGTTTAAGATCAGGTTGGAGAGGAAGTTATATTCTTCCAGCGGTGAAAGCCTTTCTACCGTCGTTACGGCTTCATCTACTGCTGTCTTAAACTTTGTCCAATCGATGTGACGGGTAAGATCATACGTGACGTTGACAGATTTCGACGAATTGAACCCGGTGGCAACCGAAATTTTTATGGGCAAGTGATCACTACCGTGGGATCTTGAATCACATTCCATGTGCAATCCAACGATAATGAATTCGAACAAAGTGTGAGGTCTAATCTACTGCCAACTGAGGATGTACCAGCCAAACGTGTTACTTCTCCATTGTTGAGAACTGTCATATTGAAGTTGTCACAGGGTCATATATCAAGAAGAACGGTTGTCATCGTACAGTTCTCCCCAGCCTGTACCGTGAGGTTAAAATCTCCCATGACCAACCGCGGAGCAGGAAGAACCGAACAAACATCTGAGAGTTGTTTTCGGTTAATGGAGGCTCTTGGAGGAATATAAACGGAAGCAATGCAAAGGCTTTTATTTTTAATAACAGCCTGACATGCGACAACTTCAATACCTGGAATAGGAGGAAAATTCACTCTATAGAAGGAGTAGCACTTTTTGATCCCCAAAAGTACTCCCCTCCACGCGAATCCTCACGATCAAGACGAATAATATTGAAATCATGAATCGGAAGATTGATTTCGGGAGAGAGCCATGTTTCACAAAGAGCGAATGCATCACAACCGGTAGTGTGAGCTAAAAATTTAAAAGATTCAATTTAGGAATCAAACTTCGACAATTCCACTGAAGAACAGTGATCAAATCCCCGACCTCATTTGGAAAATTATCCATCGAAGGAAATGATAGCTGCAAGGATGGGCCACTTTAATGTTAATTTCTGCAAAAAGTTTTCACAGTGGGAAGCATTGCCATAACAATGCTTTTGAGAGAGTCAGAAATTTCGAGGTACTTAAAGATACCTTCGGCAATGTCATCAAATGAGAACAGCCCACTAGAGGAGGGGGCTTCTGTTCTTAAAATTGGGACTTCAGGGGTTTTGGATGTCCCCGGGAGAGATGGAAAGTCCTGGGTGTAGTTAGTACTACGAAAACCAGGTGGATTAGGATTTTCCTTTTTCCACCTTTTCTTGAATTGGGCAAGCTGGTTTTGGGCTCCGGTTCAGCAATTTTCCGTGGGCGGACGCGTCTTCGCTTCCGTGAAGCACCTTCCGGAAAGCTGAATGATGTTCCCTCTTCAGCCAAATCAAAGTCAGACTCGTCATCTGACAGAGGAGCAAAGGGATTTGTATTGACATTGGGTGATGGTGAGGCTTTCTTCAGCATTTCGGCGAAAGATTGCCTGGAACGCTGTTTTAGCGAGCGTTCTAATTTTTCCCCGCGTTGTTTGTACGCCGGGCAAGATGAGAGAGCATGTGGAGGAGTTTCCTTGCAGAAAGCGCATTTTGGTGTGCTGTCTGCACAGGCGCCATCCTCGTGCTTCTCCCCACAATTAGAGCAGCGTGCCTTATTGCTGCAATGGGAGGTCGTATGTCCCATCTGCTTGCACTTTTCGCAGATCATTACCCGAGGTACAAACAACCGCACAGGTAGTCGAAGTTTTCCCAACTCGACGTATTGAGGGAGAGCTGAACCAGAAAAAGTCACACGAAACGAGTCTGAGGGGTAAATTTCTTTTCACCCTTAGTGATCGATACGGTGCCTAGTTTTCGCACATCGAGTATCTTGACTGAAGGAAGCAGAGGGTTCTTAAATCGACCAACCCCTGCTTCAACAGGATCTCAGGGGTCAAACTCGCTTCGGAGACCACACCTTCTATCTCAATACCTCGAGCTGGGATGTACACTAAATACTCCAGTGTAAAAAATTGAGAGACAACAATTTCGTTAGCTTGTTTAAGGTTGGACACAACGACTTTTAACTTATTAGCTATCTCACCTTAATTATCTCGGTCACGGCCGAGAATCGTTTCGTCAGATCGTTTGAAATCTGGTATATGTTGAGAGGTTTCGTTTTGGGCCGAAAATAGACAACCCAAGACCAGATGAACTATCTGGATAAGCACGCGATCGGGTAACTTTGAGAGCTACCCCATCATTTTGCGCCATAGATGATTCATCTTCCGATAAATCATCCATGGCTCGCGTTGTGGGGCTTATGGCTCAACCACTAACGTAGTTATCTACAATCAATCACAGATACACAAATTAAACCTAAGCACACACACACTCACACCTCTCAGTCACTCTCCACAGTCACACAAACACAAGGCGAGAAACAAAAACTTACGTTACGTTGCGGTGCGTTGTTGTTCGTTGTTGATTGTTGTTACCCGTTGGTGGTGGTGTTGTTGTTGTTTGTTGATTGTTGCGTTGTTGTTGTTGTTGTTACGTTTTTTTTTTTTTTTTTTTTTTTTTTTTTTTTTTTTTTTTTTTTTTTTTTTTTTT
>JASCZW010012419.1:0-28550 GCA_034211315.2 Aedes japonicus
ATGCATTCGAATTAATTTGCCAATAACTTGTTCCAAAAGTTGAATTTCTGAAAAAAAAACTTCAGTGTATTGTGATAAGATCTGGAATAATTTTCTTATACTTAGCTAACAGCTGATAATATAAGTGCTTCTCAAAATTTCTCGACAATTATTCAAACAGATGTATCAGCATCATGTTATGGAAATGTTGTTTCTATTTTTGCGTCCTATTTTGCGTGAAAGTGCTAACACTTTGAATTATTTAACGTTTGAATTTTTCTTCCCCTCTTTGGTAACCGGAGCTACAAAACAGTGGAAGATCATCTGTAGAACACTTTGCACGCTTGCCAGTCTTGCAATCGTTCAGGTGTATAACTGACATGGTAGTTATGGAAACACTTTGACTGTACGGGAGCTAGCCAAGAAATCAACCGTTGGAACCGTTGATACAATTGGAAATTGAATTACGCCAAGCGGAGAGCAATAAGTTCTTGGAGATGTAGCCTGCTTACGTTCAATTTTGGAAATCAAAATAGAATACAAATAGAATACAAATATATTAGAAACAGATAACTAAGATGTTAATCAGGTTCCGTACGGTATCTTCAGATACGCCCGCCCTGACGAATATCTTTTTCCACTTGAAATCATCAATACCATTTGCTTTCTTCTTAGTTTCTAAAAGTTTCCGCTTATGTAGAGCCCAGTACTTCTCTTTTGGGCAAAATTTTGGACAGTTTGGAGGATTGGCTGTTATTGGCATGTATTTGACCTCTTGTACCTTATACCATTCCAGAACGCATGTCGCATAGTTTCATAGGCCAAATCAGAATAAAATAGAGCTGGAGAGTCATGGCTTCTAATAAACGGTATCAACCACTTTTCCAGACATTCTTTCTCATACACATATTAATAGTGCCGGTAGAGACGAAACTTTTAAATTGTCGACCACAACCACATCTGGTGTGCCGAATCAAATACTTCTTCGGGAATTTGACACCTTTTTTGTCCGGATCTGGAAGCTGTTTAAAGTCTTCGAGTACGTATGTTTCGACGTCCATTATTATACAAGAAAATGTTTGCAAAAAAATGGTGTAGAGTTCCTTAGCACGACTTTTTGCTGTAAAATTTGGCTTTTCATCGCGGTTGGGCACTTTTTTCACCTTGTACATCTTCAGTCCTTGCCTCTGCTCCACTATTTGTACGTATGATTTCGAGGATTTTTCTCAATAATGGCGATCACCTTCTTGTCCATTTGTCTGGAGCATACTTTTCAAGTTGTTTCACTTCCAACCTTCCGATTCATAGTCGAGCGTTGTTCAAATGATTTGCAAACACAAAACATGGTACTTTTTTGGTAGTTATAGTTTCTTGGCAAGATCGCGTTCCAATTAATTAGAATTTTGCTGCTGTTGCAAATGCGTTTGCGCACTTCCACTTGATTCGATGCCACTTTACTGAATGTTACAAGAATGTTAACATGTTTTACTACGAAATAAAGTGAAGAGTATGAGCTGTCATACAAGTGAAACGTTCCAACGACCCGTGAAATAATTCAAAATCTGCACTGAAATAAAAGTGTCCGATTTAACATGGACCGGCTTTAATCCAACAGTAGGGATCCAATTGGGCTGTTGATTTTGTTTGGTTATTGGTAATAAGTAAGTTTATTCAGAACGATAAACTTGTTAGTTCAACACTTTGTATCAAGGGTTTGTAGGAGCAAACAAAACAACCATTAAAATGAAATAACGTAAACTCATGTTGATTTACTAAATTGAAATTTATTTGAAACTAGCTGAACCCGGTGCGTGCGCTGCTACGCTTGAAGTTAATGAAGGAAAATTTAATGTAACTGGCACTTTTATGGTTTTTTTTTCGGAATTAGTTTTTTTTTTCTTGAATAAGCAGGGGTTTAAACTTCTATCAAAACATGCTTCTTACTCGAGAAATACACGTTTTGTGTTTGAGTATCCTGCATAATTCTCATTTTTGGTACAAATTTGTATGGGAGCCCTCCCTTCCAGAGGGGGTGGTTTCTCAAACCACCATACAATGATTGCCTTCAAAGCCCCCTGCCAAATTTTGTTCCATTTGCTGATTAGTTCGAGTAACACAAATTTGTGTTTCATTTGTATGAGCCCCTCTTAAGAGGGCGGAGGGTCTGATTACCTTAGAAACATTTCTTGCCTTCAAAAACCTCTACCTGCCAAATTTGGCTCCATTTACTTGATTAGCTCTCGGGTTATGCAGAAGCTTTTGTTTCATTTGTATAGGAGTACTGCCCCCAACCCAACAAAGAGAGAGAGGAGGGGTCTCGAACTATCGTAGAAACATTTATTGCCTTTAAAATCCCCGCATGCCAAATTTGGTTCCATTTGCTTTATTAGATCTAGAGTTATGTAGAAATTACAGTTTCATTTGTATGACAGCACCCCTTCTAGAAGAGGGGAGTGGTCTCAAATCACCATAAAAACATTTTTCTCCTACAGAAAACCCCACATGCCAAATTTGGTTCCATTTGCTTGATTAGTTCTTGAGATATGCAGAAACTTCTGTTTCATTTGTACGAGAGCCTCCCTTTCTAGTGAGGGGAGGGGTCTCTGACTACCATAGAAACATTGCTTGCCTCCCAAAACTTCTGCATACTAAACTTGGGTTCCTTTGCTTGATCAGTTCTTGAGTTATTCAGAAATTTGTGGTTCACTAGTATGGGAGCCCCCCTTTCCAGAGAAGAGAGGGGTTTCAAACCATCATAAGAACCTTTCGGTGTCCAAGACGAATCCAACAAAGCAAAAGTCTTGCCAAACGGTCCTTCCGCTAGCGAATTAAATCGTGACAAAGGAAATCCCAACTCATTTTTATTTATATAGATTTGAAGTCGCCACCAATGGAACTGGACATTCGTATCATTGATATTTTTACTGAAATATTCGTACTAATTTTTGTTAAATTTTTTTCACGACTAATCAGGCGTGAAATTTGGTGATTTTGAAGTCTTATGTGAGTCCACTTCGCAAACTATCATTTCCCCGTCTCAAACTATGCACTGCAATACTTGGTGCGCAACTGGTAGATTACTTTCTTGATTCTACAAAATGAATCTGCCCTGTTATCTACTGGACGATGCATCGATAGTGATTCATTGGATTGCTTCGGCTTCGTCAACCTGGAAAGTGCTATGCTTCAAAAAGCAAAAATAACTATCGAGAACATTATTCGTACTTCCCAAAATTCCTTTGCGTGAATGCATGAAAATACTTCTAAATTGGCAAAACTGTGTTTTTATAGAAATCCCTGCCGGAAATTCTGTCCAAATTTGTGGAGCAACCGCTTGAGGAACATTTAAACAAACACTTCTCCAGCGGAATACTTGAGAAAATTATTAAAGTAATTTCTGGAAAACTATGTGTACGTACGAATACTTGCAGACATTCTAGACAAAATATAAATAATAATTCTACAAAAACCCTCTGCGGAATTTTTAATGTTAAGAATTAAATATATGCGACTATGGAATCCGTGCAATAAATTCATTTAAGATTTCTCCAGCATATCAGGATTTTTTTCCAAGAATTACTTCAAGAATTGCCTTGTGGTTTTCGTGTAGTTTTTTAAAATCACAAAACATTACAAGTTCAAGGATTAATCATCAGAAAGTAATGAAATGCCAGAAGAAACTTCTGAAAGAATCCTTGGAGGAATGCTTACAAACAACTGAAGAATACCTGGTGTAGCGAATTGGAAAGTGGAAGTGGAAGTTGAAAATATAAAAATAAACTGTGAAAGATGTATTTTTGAAGTTGAATAAATGAAATGAAATCAATCAGATCATTTTTCAGTATGCATTTCCGTTAGCAGTACAAGCTGTGGACTAGGTGCAAATGAAAAGATAACAGAGGCACGAGATCTATAATAGGATGGGTTTAGATTTTCTAAATAGTTGCGGTTGCTAGAGCAAGAGAACCAAGATTCGGATTGAAAACCACTCTGTCAAATCTAGGATTTTTTTTCATTAGGGCGTATCTACAATTGAGAGATTCTCTCCGCGCTCACTCTCTTTCATTCATTACAGTGCCATTATAAAACTTTCGAGGCATTCTTTAGTACAGATCGAAACACAACAGTGCTGGCTATCTAGCATACTCTACAAATAGCTGAATTAAAAACGTAAAGGTGATTGGAATATGAATGAAAAAGAAAGTAGTCAAAGTGAGCCTCTCAATGTTAGATTCACCCTAATGAAAAAAAAAACCCCTTAGATATGGGAGAATACCTTCGGTTTATTGAGACTTGCACATCGGTGCACGGCCAGCCGTTTCAACTCAGTTTTGAGTTTTTGACTCACTTTTGTCAAAAGTGGAGTCACTTTAATTTGTGTAAATGCAATTGGGATTGAGAAGTCGACAAATCACAAACATCCATCTGATTTGAGTCGATTATTTTTGATATGTCGACTTGTCAATACCAGTTACATTTACTCAAATTTGAGTGTCTCCACTAATGACGAAAGTGGTTGTCCATGTACATTGGATCCGTAAAGAGAGAAAAAAAACAAACTGGGATGAGAAAGTGACCTCGTCTCCAATTATACATGAAGGTTCACGCTCGTGGGGATCAAACAGGAGACTCATTCTGTTGGCTACACACAGAAAAATGCGTCCAAGTTTCAAAGTGATGTAAAAGATGGCTACGAACCGTTACAACACCTAGGAAAACAAGAAATGTCCGAGAAGTTTACATAGAATTTTTGGGAATTTCTGTAAAATTTTCAAAAAAAAATATATCCAAAAATTGGAAATCATTTGGGAGCACAAACACAAACTGACTTTTAGACTGTCATCTGTCACTTTAGTGTCGGTGTCAATTGCTTCCTTTTGCTTCATAGGCGCAAAACAGCACATTGAAAGTAGAATTGGGAAAAAGTTCGATCCTGAAGAGTACTATTTTTTTTTTAAATCTGCCAAAAATCTGAAAAATCTTGCACTCTTAAAAATTGTGAAAACTGATTAATTATAAAATTATGAAAAATTGGAAAACAAGGAAAATTTAAATTTACACTTCTCTTGATCGCTTTTTAAAAAATAAATAAATCTGAAACACTTTTTAAACAACTACTAGAAAAACGAGTTTACTATAGGTGTTAGTTTAAAAAAGTGTATCCGTTGGTTTTTTACTCTTATTTTAAAGTGATCAAGTGAAGTGTTAATTGAAATTTTCCTACTTTTCCAAAGGTTTCTAGAAAATTTAATTGTCTCGAAACAGAAACAGACGTAATTCGACAAAATGTGTGCTTAATTGAATTGATTTTCTCGTTTCATTTGATTTGTTGTTATGTCCTAGAGAGGCCGGTCTCATGCGTCGGTCTTAGATCACGAAAATTTACATGATCTTTTGGTAGTGTGTAGTTAACCTCAAAAATCTGTTATCTTTAGCTAGAGATATCAGCATGGAAAAAATAGAAAACAATCTGAGTCAATCTATATCTGTTCATGTAGCACCCCAGGATATACCCCTTATATATCGTTCACTGCTGCACAGGAACCTACCTTACTAAACTGTGGGAGTGTGAACCTATCAGAGTGTGACGCAAATATGACGTAATTTTTGACCAACAGCTTCATGCGCTTAGACATTGTTTCTTTTAAAGCCTGTCCACTAGGCCATCCCTTATTTTGAAAAAAATTGCCAAGTTAAGAATTCCCAATTTTGAATTGTTCTTCTTGACTAGAAAACAAACATACTTAAATTTGAAGACCGTACGTTGACGTTAAGTGCTCCCCCAACGGACCTGAAGAAATTGTAGTACGGGTGACTATCCACGCGATGGCAAGCACGCTACTGTAGAGTACGGTCTTGCAAGTCGACCAAAATCAGTGTCGTCAGGTTGATCTATCTCCATGCAATAATACCATATCTGAAAACTGGAGATAGATTATTTTTTAAATTGAATAGAACACATTTGAAGAGGGCGTAATTTCAAAAGAAAATCGTAAATTACTCGCTAACCGAAAGAGACATTGGCAAGATATACACGTCAAAACTTGTATCTTTTCAAGTTATAAAAATCATTTGAAAACAACGTTGTTGGCAAATTTGAAATTAAAAAGTTAGAGCGAACAACTATTTTTCTCTGTAGGGACACCCTAAATTATCTAAGAATAACTGCCTTGAAGACAGTTTTTACTTCTTATAGGATTTTTTTTTGTAGATCACAGTAGCTCAACTGTTTGCAGTTAGTTACGCTAGTTAGAACATATTGATGATATCACAGTGCTCCCAGTGGTCCAGAATGCAAATTTAGCTGAAAAGATACATTTGCAGCCGAAGTTTGAAATTTTGGAGAAAAATTGTCATTGACAAAGTTGTTTATAATATCAAGGCGCTTTTTTTGGTGTCAATGAAAACTAGGGTGGACCTTATTTTCAGAGAAATCGAAAATCTAACTTTTTTGCTGATATAAAGGCTGTTGGGTAAACCAGTTTTTTGCTCTAACTTTTTTATATCAAATTTGCAAACAACGTTATCTTCAGATGATTTTTAAAACTTAAAAAGATAAAAGTTTTGACCTGTATATCTTCACTGACAATACAAAGAAAGTTATATTCTCCCATATGCAGGGTAACGATCAATGATGATGTTGTGTTGAGAAGGAAATAATTTCTCTTCACCATGAGTCTCTAGAAGTAGACAGTACTATACTTTCGAAATACTACCTCACAATGCCCTCCGCTCAATTTGAAAAACTACTTCTGTTTAATTTTCACAGCCTGCCGTGCGCTAACGGAACTAGCAAAACTTTCTCTTAACAACTTTGTTCTAGCAAAAAAAAAGTACTGTCTACTCCTAGAGCCTCATGGTGATGAAAAATTATTTCCCTGTATATCTTCCCTATGTCTCTTACCGTTGGCGAGTAATTAACGATTTTCTTTTAAAATTACGCCCTTTTCAAATGTGTTTTATTCAATTACAAAAAAAGAAATTATATTCAGTTTTCAGACATAACATGCAATAATATAAATCCTTTCAAATGCTGTTAAGAAACATTATATTGGTTTGCCCCTACTTGAAAATCCAACATTTGATTAAGGCCTATTTTGTTTCTAAAAACTATAATAACTTTTGTTTGACATACGATAGAGACAATTTTCGTACACAAAAAGTTGTAACTTTTATTGTTCTAGAATGACTGGGAACGCAAGTTTGCTGAAAAATTTGAAATAAAAAAGTTACAGCAAAATTACTGATGTTTATAGGGACACCCTAAGCTACGTAAAAACAAAATGCTCTAATTCGGTCATTTCAAAAGGTACAGAAAAAATTATACCATTTAAGTTACTTGAAATTATTTATTCTACAACATTTTTGAATTACAATTGCCTCTATTTCTGCAACTAAAAAAGTCAAATTTTCGATTTCTCTGAAAATAATGACCACCCTAGTTTGCATTGATTCCAATAAAAGCGCCTTATTATTAGAAACAACTTGGTGGAAGACAAGTTTGCTCCAAAACTTTAAACGTAGGCTGAAAATGTTTCTTTCCAGCTAAATTCGCATTCTGGGCCACTGTGCAATGCAGGGAAGGTCAAAGCACGAACGAATCCGCCACCTTGACTGACAAAACATGCGCGTTTGATGCTGCTCGCGTTCAAAAATAATATACCATCAAATCGGTGAACGCCAGTTTGTTTTTTATGCTCTTCTATATCTCTAGGCAAATTTTCAAAAAATCCTTGTACAAAATTTTGAGTTACGCCATTTTAAGCTATAAAATCAAATGAAAATCAATCTAACATCAATAAAATCACATTTATCATCAAAATGTTGAAAGCCAGTCTGTTCGTTTTACCATTATTCAATTCTGGATCGGGTTTTGAGAAACTTTGATGATAAAATTTGTTACTTACGCCCTTTTGAAATTATGGTAATTGCCTAGGAACATAATTTTTGATAAAGGCACAATGCATTTTTTACACAAGTGTAAAAAGCTAGTTCATTTAACAATCGTACCAAAAACATTACCTGGAGTTTTCCGCATGCTTTATGAACTTTCCGTTTTAATCTTAAACAGGTCATGTTTTTTTGGTAAAGAGACGACTTACCTCGACGATTAGAGAGATGAATCTGATTGCCACCTAAGCATATGAAATTGTTATTATTATTGATGTAAAGAACATATAAGTTGATGTCAATACCGGAAGATGACGCTTACTCAAGGGTCACCCACAATAGATACGTTTGCGTTCCGTTGACGTAAATTTGACAGAAAACCTATGGGAAATCTGTCAAATTCACGCAAACGTATCCACCACGTATCAATTGTGGACAAGCCATCAGTTAGAAAATCAGACACCGCAGTTTCTGCCGGTTTTGACGGAGAATTTTTAGCCTTTATAATTTTAGACAATTTTCGAACCACTTTAGCCCCATCAGAAACTTTCTTTCTGGGAAGGCTTGGCTTCACCCTCCTTCCGGAACTTTCTTTGGAACTACACCGGGTAATTTTTTCCCAATTACAACTTTCGCAGCCCGGTAAATTTCACAATTGCATGTACCAGTAGACCTGGTCAGCTGTGTAGTCATATTTGTACTTGTACAGGTGCAAGATTTCTGACTTTTAATCATTGTTTGTATTACACTTCACTCTGCACGATGTACATATAGATGACGGGCAAAACCACTGTCGATTGGCAATATCGGGCAAATTATATTAACGAATGACTTCTTTCACAGCAGTGGAAATAGGTCTTACATTTTTGTTATTGGACAGGCATAGAATGCACACTTTTTTCCGATTGGATTCATGTCCATTGTGTACTTTCAACGAACAACCGTAATGTATTCGTTGTAAACACATCTTGTTAACAATGTCATAAATACTAATGCTTGCTACGATTAATTTTTTTTTTATCTTCTAATGTCGTTTTCGTTTTTGCGGTGTAGATACACCAGAACTGCACCAATGAGGTCTATACAGGTGGCGAAAAGCAGGGTGTTTGTCGGTATTAGTAACGAAAAATGGGTAAACAATGATGATTTCGGGTAGTGACGTAAAACTCCAAAAACAAGCGAATGATTACAAAGCAAGTTAAGTTTTTTTCCGCATCCTTTTAGTGCACAAAAAGGCATTTTTCAGCTGAAACCTTTTAATAACTATACCAATTATCGAAAATAAACATTCCATCTTATGATTTGCTGCTGTTATAAATAGTTGTTATTGGAGATCTACGTCACGCATGTTTACAAAAAACAGGCTGTGCAATATCTCACGTACACAATGACAGTATTTTGCATTACACTAATACAACTTAACCACTTCTTCTCCACCTGTATAGACCTCATTGGAACTGCACCGCCGTACACAGGGAAAAATTCGAGAGTAGCTATCGTTTACACCATTGTTTACAAACAAGTATGTTGAGATGCCAAAGACCCGCACTTGTTGGCGCTCTACACTTTTTGGTGTAACACCGCAAAAACGAAAACGATATTTTCTCGATTTTTTTTAGTTACGACCAAAAAAGGGCGTAAGTTCAAATTACGCTAATCTTTTTTAAAATTCGTTTTAAGATGTAGAATGACAATACGAACAGACTGGCGTGCATATTTTTGATGATAAATGTGTTTATATTGATGTTATATTAATTTTCATTCGATTGTTTAGCTCTTACGACTTGAAAGGGCATAACTCAAAATTAAGCACAAGGATTTTCTTTTCAAATATAAGTCCAGACGTGTGGAATGGCATAAAAAACAAACTGGCGTTTATCGTTATGATGATAAATATGTTTTTCTATAATGTTATATTGATTTTTATTCGATTTTTATCTTTTACGACTTAAAAAGGGCGTAACTCAAAATTTTGCCCAAGGATTTTTTTGAAAATTTACCCAGAGGTAAAAAATAGCATAACAAACCAACTGGTGTTCACCGATTTGATGGTATATTATTTTTGATAATAACGCTAAATAGAACACCGTTTGCTTGTGATGGTTCAAGCTAGCGGTTGTTTTTACTCATTTTGTTATTAATACCTGCATGGGAGAAAACTCTCTCAATTTTGGGTTTATTTTTGTACACACTAATGATTACTTATTGTTTATTTTACAATAACAGAGTTGTATCTACATTAGAAACAGTTGATTGAGATGTTAACCCTTCTTTCTGTAAAACTCTCGAACTTTCTGTGGTACACCCGCCATCAGGTTCCGTACGGTATCGTAATTTGCTTTCTTCTAAATTTCGAAGAGTTTCCACTCAATTAGAGCTCAGTACTTTTCTATTGGGTAAAGTTCTGGACAGTTTGGTGGATGTTTTGGCATGGATTTGAGCTCTTGACAAGAGGCAAAATCAGGCCAAAACAGAGCTGAAAAGTTGTGGCTTTTAATAAACAGTAGCAAACACTTCTGCAGACATTGTTTCATGTACAAATCCGTATTGATAGTGGCGGTTTGCATAAAACCTTTACATGTTTGACCACAACTACATAAAACCTGCCAAATCAAATACTTCTTCGGGAATTTGGACACCTTCTTTGTCAGGAAATGCTCAGCAACGGCGTTCCTTTGCATTGCGGTGCAAAAAGCCAAATCCGGAAGCTATTTAAAGTCTTCGAGTATGTATGTTTTGTCGTCCATTATCATACAAGACAATGTTTGCAAAACATTGGTGTAAAGCTCCTTAGCACGACTTCTTGGTTGGGCACCTTTTTCACTTTGTACGTTTTCAGTCCTTTCCTGTGCTTCACTTATTTTACGAATGATTTTAACTTACCAACTTTGTGAGCCACATTTCGCACAGAAAGATTGGGATTTTTCACAGTAATGGCTATCACCTTCTTGTCCATTTGTCGGTATCATACTTTTCGATTTGTTTCACTTCCAACCTTCCGATCCATAGTCAAGCTCCGGTCAAATGATTTGCAAACACAAAACACGGTACTTTTCGGTAGTTTTAGTTTCTTGGCAGAATCGCGTACCGATAACTTGTGTTTGCGCACTTCCATTTGATTCGACACCATTTTACTGAATGTAAACCATGGAATAAAGCAACGAGTTTAAGCTGTCATATAAGTAAAACGTTTCAGCGATACGTGAAATAGGTCAAAATCTGCACTAAAAGAAAAGTGTCCGAAATATAACGGGAACAGGCTTTAGCAATGAATTTCTTAATTTATTTTTGAATTTCACCTTGTTTTTATCCAAAATTTAATGGCTGGTTGCTTGATGTTGAATGTAAATGTGTTTAAGGTTGCATGTTGACTATTATGTTGGTGCTTGTTATAATATTTCTTGCTGAAAGGTGATGAAGTGTTTGGTGTACAAATTAGCGTCAACATTAAATTAGGGCGAATCTGCTATTGTAAACTATGGCTTTCGTAGTCATTTTCTCTTGACCAAAAGGTCACAAATACAAATTAAGCACTCTTTAAGGAAAAAGAGCATTATATGTATCCACTGATTTATTCAATTTGAAGGAATTGTATTAAACTTCCGATAAATTAACCGTCAAAGTGTTTGTTTACCAAAGCAGATTCGACTTAAATAAATGACGGCACTGAAATGGTCTTCATGTTAACTAAATAGCGTAAAATGAACACATTCAAATTTGAATAAATTCCACATCACCTCACGGATCAAACCACACAATTCCCCATCACATCGCAAGGCTTCACTCACTGATAAACACCTCTGCCACCTGTCAGAAACGGCTCACCGATAAAGGAGTTCCGCACCGACGGTTTTGCTTCAATCGCAAAACCACAGTTGACGCTCCTTGACCGCAGCATTTATCTCTTTGCATCCATGCATCGATGGTCCACCGACTTTCAACCCTGGATGTCCCGGGGTTCAGATAATGGATCTCGAAGCGATAAGCGCCGGCAAGATTTATCGGCTAACAATTGACCCGTGTGAGTGTGCTATAGCACAAGACCAACTTTTTCCATTTCCCCAGAACAACCTCAGACGTAATCCAGCAACATGTCTGTCCTACAGAGAACCATTCGAAGCCCGGTCGGTGGTGGGCCAGCCATAGGAGACCGACGACGCTTACCGAGGGGGTAATGAATCAATAGTTCCACCATGATGAGCCCGAGCCCGCCTTACCCTTCAAGTTTGTTCAAGCTGTATGCGTGTTTCAGAATGTGGTTTTGCTGAAAACGGATTCCAGTGTTGTGGAGAATAGTTGCGCCGGAAGAGGCAGGCTGGACGAACGAAGCCCTTGTGTTCTTGGCTTGATGGGACGAAGGTTGATAGACCTATGTAGACGAACAATAGCAACTGACGGAGCAAAACCACATGGCTATTATTTGGATGGGATTGCATCGATTAAGAGTGGATGGTAGTTGGATTGAAAATGTAGATTGCAGCAGCTAGTGATCGTTTTATTCTAAAGATAATTCAAACAATGACACAGTAATAACAGCAATCGATACAGGTATGATCTACCTGCAATCGATCCGATTGTACTTTGTTGAGTAGCAATGGAAATTTCCCATTGAGGCCATCGTCTAATTCAATTAACTTTACTCTGTCGCTACCAGCAATCATCGGGTCGTACTTTTTCGCTAGAATTTCCTCAGGTAATTCATTTCCGATTAACAACGGGGAGGGAACAAAGTGTTACTTCCTTACCGTTAGCAATGACATGGCATTTCATTACCATCACCTTCCAAAAAATTTCCGAGAAGGATGATACAAATGCTTTCTTTTTGGTAGCTTACTTAATAAAGCATTAAGGCTTAGGGCCAATTGTCCTTCGCTGTTTTTTTTTCTGACAGACAACGGATCTTTTTCAAGGGACATCCGGTTTTGTAACGTTTTCACTGGCAATGGGGAGCAAACCTTTGATGATTGGATTTAAAATTTGGTTCTAACTGCAGCGAACCTTCCAGAATCAGCGAAACAAGACCACAATCATTCCCAAACTTCTGTAAATAAACCGCACGCACCTCATTTAAATTTCTCTCATTTGTGACTCTCCTTTCAGGGGCATCTAAAACCTGCGGTCACCGAACGAACCTTCGTCGGATTTGCCGGCTCAAAGCGGTGCTTGAGCGAAAGAAAAACACGAGCGCGCATAAACCGCACACGACCCTTGGCCGGTGTCCTCCACGGCCGGCAGGACATAACAACTGAGGCATAAATTTTGCGAGAACCTGGCTGTTATTCCGCTCGGCTAAATAAACAGACTTCGCCAGAAAACGAAAAGGCCATCTAAAACGGTAGGATATCATGGAAACCATAACACTGAATTCAGACGACGACGACGACGACAGGAGAAAAGTGGTCTAAGCTGTTCTTTTCGAACGTCTGTGTGAACGTCTCCAGCAGTCTCGAGAGATCTTTTCTGGTTGTTTTAAATTCCTGGCGAAGAAAAACAGCTCGGTTGATTTGTGTTTCTGCGAGGAAACCGGTATATTATCATTTTTTAATGCAATCCGGTGGGGGCGGAGGGGCCGCAAGAAAAATAGCTGGCGGATAAATAAACCAGGTTAGGAAAATGGGTTTCCATTTTGGGGGCACGAGCTTCCCTTCAATTGTTCGCATCGTGCAGGCGTCTGAGAGCCTATTGGCGACGGTGGATAAATGACGATCGGAAGATAAACAAAAAATAGCGGTGAACGAAGGAAATGGCAAAATGTGGAAAATTTGCTACCCCAGAAGATTTGTTATTATTTTCCCTGGAAAGGTATATATTTTTTCTGAACTAGGATCCTGCGGCAAAGGAAGCAGGAAAGGAGATTAACATTTTTTTCACTGCCGGTGGTGGTGATGTCCTTGACAGCTGCTCAGCTGAAATACAGCCAGCAGTGGCAGAGGATCTTTTTCAATCGGCATTTTGGCTTTTGTCGGAATTTTTTCACACTCATCTAAAGGGCGAACACGAAATTATTGCGACACCGAAAATGTCATGCCAATTTTCTTATAATGTTTAGAATCAAACCAACATTTTAAAGTAGTTTTATACATATATTTACTTCAAAAATCAAAAGAAAAGTTAATCGATGGAGCCTTGAGTGTAAAATTGAACGCATTTTCGCTTGATGCCCTCCATCAAAGTCTTTACAGTGTCATCCGGTACCAGTTTCTCAGTTTTTTTTTTCATTTTCTTAACATGTCCTTCTCGTCTTTGACTGTCTTCTTGCTCTTCCGAAGTTCCCGCTTCATTATTGCCCAGTACTGCTCCACCGGGCGCAGCTCCGGACAGTTTGGCGGATTCATGTCCTTTGGAACAAAATGGACAGAATTGGCCTCATACCACTCCAGGACACTTTTAGAATAGTGGCATGATGCCAAATCTGGCCAAAATAGCGGAGCTTCGTCTGCTGCTGCAAGAACGGCAAAAGGCGCTTCTCGAGGCACTCAGATTTGTAGATCTCGCCATTTACTGTGCCCTTTGTCACGAAAGGCTCACTCCTCAGTCCGCAAGAGCAGATGGCCTGCCAAATGAGATATTTGGAGGCGAACTTCGACATTTTCTTCTTCTTAAATTTGTCGTCCACATAGAACTTGCTCTTGCCGGTGAAAAACTCCAACCCGGAATTTGCTTAGAATCGGCTTTTATATACGTTTCGTCGTCCATCACACAGCAGCCATATTTTGTCAGCATCTTCTCGTAGAGCTTCCGTGCCCGAGTTTTAGCCGTCGATTGTTGCCGCTCATCGCGGTTTGGGAAGTTCTGTACCTTGTATGTATGTAGTCCAGCTCTCTTCTTTGCATTCTGGACGTAGCTCTGCGACATGCCGATCTTTTTAGCCAAATCACGGCTTGAGACGTTGGGATTTGCTTTAATCATCCGCTTCACCTTTCCCTCCGTCTTTTTGTTCTCCGGTCCCGGTTTTCTTCCAGCTCCTTTGCCGTGGTCCAACGTCAACTGCTCCTGGAACCGCTTCAACACTCTGGAGACGGTTGAATGGTGAATGTTCAACATTTTTCCCAACTGCCGGTGCGACAGGTCAGGAAATTCCAGGTGTTTGGAAAGAATTTGTTCTCTCGACTCGCGTTGGTTCACCTCTAATTTCGTTGAATCGAAAACACGACTTCGAGTTTGACAGCATGTAAACAATACACATCAATGAGAAAGTGTGCAAAATTTGGTTGATTTTTACCAAATTGTAAAAAAGTTATGCCCTGTTGAATGTGTCGCAATAATTTCGTGTTCACCCTTTACTGCCTTTGTTATGCTATCTCATCTCATCTGACTTAAGTATGAAAGTCTAAATTGAAACTTATTAGGATTTAACCTGAGGTCAATTCTGACCCATGACACAACTTAAATGTACACTATCTTTTTTATTTATTAACTAATCGGGCTGAAATTTTGCGACATTTAACATTTTACTTTTCGAATTCTTTATTTTTACATAATCATATATTTTTTTTAAATAAGTTCAAGGTGGATGTACAAAAAAAGTGACACGTTAGGGTCATTATTGACCCGGATTTCAACCCTTCGTAGAATTTTTAAATTTTAACATACACAGATAAAAAGAAACATTGAATTTTCTGCGTTATCTAATGCACACAGAGGGAATGCTAAATTTAGCAGAAAATAATGGGATATTTTATGTTAATTTGTATGAAAGATTGTTGTATGTCTCTGCAAAGACTACAACCAATTGCGTTGCTTACGCCTCCTTTGGCTTAGAATTAAACGAGGAAGAATTTTACACGCTTGTTAAAATTAATTATTTTTTTCTGTGTATACGCCATGCAACAATGTTTGCAATCTTTCAAACAACAGGCTTGATTCAGGCGTTATCGGTCGTAAATTTACATATAATAAAATTTCCCATTCCTCTACAAATTTGTTTGAAACATATAATTTAGTCACTTGACATTATCATATTAGTTCTAGATTTCACCGCACAGATGGTGCTGCAGTCTATCGTTGTCGAATGAAGCTTTAGCGAGTTGCTGTCCTCGGTAAAGTTGTTGAGAATGTTAAATGTATTCCTTGAAACTATCAGATTAGTTCCTAATTGAACGAAGCAAATATGGCGCTGATGTCTATCTCTGTCAAATGAAGCTCTAGAGAGTTGATTAGGAAACTAAAGCGTGATACGGTCAAAATTTGGTCAAGGGAAAACGCGTGTAAATCGGTGAAATCGTTTATTTAAAAAATCAAATTAAATTTCTTTTTCAAGTTCAATTAGTATAAAATTCAGGAAAAATATTCAGTTAGGTTTCCGCTTTTCCAAATCCGAATTGCCGGGCCTTACGCTTGACCCCTGCCATCAGATTTTGTACAGCCACCTTGTCCACCTTCTTCGCCGCAGAAAGCCAGTTTGCCTTGAACTGCTGCTCGTCCTTAGCAGTTTTTTTGGTCTTCTTTAGGTTCCGCTTGACAATAGCCCAGTATTTCTCAATTGGGCGGAGATCTGGCGTATTGGGAGGGTTCTTGTCCTTGGGAACCACCTGCACGTTGTTGGCGGCCTCCATGGCCTTTTTACCGTAATGGCAAGATGCCAAATCCAGCCAAAACAGTACGGAACAACCGTGTTTCTTCAGGAAAGGCAGCAGACGTTTATTCAAACACTCTTTCACGTAAACTTCTTGGTTGACAGTCCCGGAAGCTATGAAATGCTGCTTTTCAAGTCACAGGTACAGATGGCTTTGCCAAACCAGATATTTCTTTTGCGAACTTTGACAGTTTCTGTGTGCTTGAAAATATCTGCTACCTTTCCCTTCCTTTTGCCGTATAAAACTCCTATCCTGGAAGCTGCTTGTAGTCGGCTTTGACGTAGGTTTAATTACATTTGTAACGGTTGATTTGGCAACTTTTAGCGATTTTGCCAACTTTGCGTGCGAGTAGCTCGGATTTTCGCGATGCGTGAGCAAAATTTTGATACGCTGCTCTTCTTGCTTGGACGGCATTTTGACAACTGAAGAGTGAATTCCAAAATCAAAATAGAGCAACATTCTACACACACACATACACCTTCAAAATGAGAGGTGTTCAGGTTTTTTAAATGCAAAATTGAAAGAAATACGTCAAGTTGATATTGACCAAATTTTGACCGTATCGCCCTTTAGGAGAATTTAAAATTTAACACTTCATTTGATCACCTTTTAAAAAATAAAACCTTGAAACACTTTTTCAAATTTTCGCTAGTAAACGCGAGCAAATTCTTTTTAATTCGATACCCGGACCAAATTCACCGTAAGATCAGCCTGCCAGGTAACTCCATCATGGACGTCAACATTCCGAACGACAACCCACCGCTTGAAATAAACCAGCCATTCCAAATGAGTGAATTGATTTTCGCTCTCTCCCGAGCCAAGGGAAAATCAGCAGGCCTCGATGACATCGGCTACCCCCTGCTGCGGAACCTACCACCCACCGGTAAGGTAACACTACTGCACCTTGTTCCGAATAAGGAATGGTGTGAGAACACCCTCCCGTCTTCCTGGTCTCACAGTCTCGTTGTCCCTGTCAAAAAGGCCGGCAAATCCGGACACTCGCCAGGAAGACTATAGACCTATCTCCCTTACGTGCTGTGGGTCTAAAATTATCGAGAGGATGGTCAACCGTCGGTTGTGCGATTTCCTATATGGGCCCTTAGAGCGGGATCCAACCCGCAGATGGCCCTGCAGACTGTAAGAGCTCACCTCGCTGACCAATACAGTGGACACTGTATGGGTGGGGATAGGAATCGCTGACTGCAGTTTTAGTCAATTCCACAAACTCCCAGCACAGTGCTCCATTTTTTCCACAGAAGCCCTAGCTGTACGGATCGCGACGACGATACCAACTGATTGGCCTCTCCTCATTCTCATGGAGTCAGCAAGCGTTGTTGCAGCTCTCGGGTCAGAAACTCCATCCCACCCATGGATCCAGGCAACAATGCGACACGCTCCCCCTGGGACAACGGTCTCTTGGATTCCGGGACACTGTGGCATCCCAGGTAATATCGAAGCAGATCAGCTTGTCTCCATGGGCAGGACGGGTAGACTTATCATCCCCAGCGTCCCCGGTGTTGATACCAAAAAATGGATCAAGTGTACACTTCGCAATGCATGGTCAAGAGAATGGGCCCAGTCGCGCACTCCTTTTATTAGGAAAGTCAAGGGGGTTACCCACCAGTGGGAGGACCCCCACGATCATCGGAACCAGCGTATCATTTCGCGGCTACGTTCCGGGCACACCAAAGCCTCTCACAACCTCTCCGGTAACGGGCCGTTCCACATTAACTGCCCAATATGCAGCGTCCAGCACACAGTGGAGCATTTCATTTGTAACTGCCCCCAGTATGAGAGGCCGCGCCAGTTTTGGGGCATTCCTGGCAGTATAAGAGACGCTCTCTGTGAGGATGTCACGAGGGAGGCGCCATCAATATGCTTCCTCAAAGATTCCAATTTATACAAGTTATACGGTTATAGTTCAAGGAAGTCTTAATAAACTACCAACCAATTCACTGACCTTTGCTACCCACACTGGACCCTTCTTATTATGATGACGATACTAGTGACAGCAACCAACAGTCAATACGATACCAGACCCACGCACGAAAGGGACCTACCGCAACCAAAACACCAACAGACAGACTGATGACGACCTATGCACGAAAAGGACAAACCTAAAACAAATTCTTAATACTCTGTAACATTTTTAGTTAAAAAAACTCCGATACGAATCACTCCGTAGGGGAGTCCCTTCAGGACCCCAAAGGCACAGAGGGACCCTTCCCGATCCCCCTGTTATTATACTCATGCGGAGCCGAACCAGCTGTGGCTGAAAGGCTCTTTAATAAAGATAAATCAATCAATCAATCCTTTTAATTCTGCTATGAGCTTGTCTTCTGACGATAAGCTATTGCTCGCAGCTCTGCAGACTTCTTCAGTGTCGAGTGCTCGAGCACTTGACACTGAAGAAGTCTGTAAGTAGCAGACGAAATAGGCCTATCTGTCAGAAGATAAGCTCATAGTAGAATTTAAAGGAATTTGCTCGCGTTTACTAGCAAAAATTTGAAAAAGTGTTTCAAGGTTTTATTTTTATAAAAAGTGATCAAATGAAGTGTTAAATTTTAAATTCTCCTAGTTTCCCAATCACAATCGTTCTACTAATACGCTCAAAAAAGTTTAAAAAAAAAGTGAAAGTCTAGAGAGTTGCCAACTTGGGCAAAGTTGTTTGAAATATAAAATGTAGTCATTTGAAATTATCACATAAAATCCAGATTTTTCCGCAGAGATGGCGCTGCAGTTTTTCTCTGTCGAATGAGGCGCTATAGAGTTGCCGTCTTGCGTAAAGTGGTTGAAAATGGAAAATGTGGTCACTTAACATTATCAGATTAGTACCAAATTGCAGAGCAGACCGCCTTCGGCAAAATTGTTTGAAATATTTTATACTTTAATTTGAAATTATCAGATAAATTCCAGATTTTGCCGCAGAGATGGCGCTGTAGTCTATATTTGTCAAATGAAGCTTCAGAGAGTTTGCCGTCTTCGGTAAAGTTTTTGAAAGTTTAAAATTTGCACACTTGAAATTATACGATTAGTCTAAAATTGCACCGCAGAGATGGCGCTGCACTATATATTTGCCAAATGCGGTTCTAAAGAGTTGCCGTCTTCAGCAAAAATGTTTTGGATGTTCAGTATTTCCTCTCTTGACATTATCAGAATTGTTCCAGCACAGAACAGAACACTCATCTAAGTTAAAATAAAATGGCGATAGCGATAAATTTCTTTCCCACTTTGCAAATGTAGATTTCAGGTAAGATATCTATTCTCTATGGTTCAAGATCCTGCTGCAGATGGCGCTGCAATTTATTTTTGCCACATGAAGATTTAGAAAGCCGCCACATTCGGCAAAGTATATCAGTATCTAAAATGCAGTTTACAGACGGGATTATTTTTTTAGGTATCTCAAAGGTTTGGGCCGGAGGCTCTCAGATTTTCATAAATTGTTTTCCACGAGTAGATTGTATGGGTTTATGAACAAAAATCTATTAAAAAAGAAATCAGAGTTGCCAGTTTAATCGGGAAATTTCAATTCAAATTTTCGGATTTTCACTTTATCACCAATTTCAAAAATCTCATGAACTAATAACTCATGAACGAAGCATCGTTGAACAAACTTTTACATCCCAATTTTCTGAGGATTTCGTCAGTAATCTGAAAAAAAAATTATACAAAGAAAAATTTTCACAAAAATGTTCACAGTGGAGGAGATTTCCAAAGAATGGTCAGAAAAAAAACTATGACCAAAGTCATTCAAAATTACCAAACAAATATTTTCTTGTTTAACAGATCCTGAGCCCAAATGGTTAAAATTTAGGAATAACTCTTTTGTTGTTCTGGGTAATGTTTAAAAAATAAAAGGACCTAGTTTTGACTATGTTGCCAATTATTTTTCGTTATGCGGATACTGAACCACTTGCCACTCTTTATAGCTTCATTTGACAAATATAGACCACAGCGCAATCTCTGCGGAACAATTTGGAACTAATCTGATAACGCCAAATGACGATGAATGTCACAATGAGAAACATTGCCGAAAATGGCAACTCTCTAGAGCTTCGTTTTTCAAACATAGACTGCAGTGCCATCTCTGCGGCAAGATTATGAAATAATATGATTTTGTTAAAAGACGACAAATGACATTCTTAGAAACTGTGGCACAAAACGGCAACTCTCTTCAGCTATACTTTGCAAAGATAGACTGCAACGCCATCTCTGTAGTAAGATCTGGAACGAATATGATAATATAAACAGATTCCAGGTCTGGTTTTTTATTCTGCAATGCAAAGGAATCCCGTTACCGAGCATTTCGGGACAAAAAAAGTGTCCAATTTCTCGAAAAAGTATTTAATTTGGCAGGCCATCTGTAGTCGTGGTCGAAAATCTAAAAGTTTCATCCCTACCGGCACTATTAATAAGGCTGTGTATGGAAAAGAATGTCTGCAAAAGCAGTTCCTACCGTTTATCAGAAGCCACGACTCTCCAGTTCCATTTTGGCCTCATTTAGCCTCTTGTCTCTGTGTAAAATCCGTCCTGGAATGGTATAAGGTACAAGAGGGAAAATATGTGCCCAAAACAGCCAATCCACCAAACTGTCCAGAAGTTTGCCCAGAAGAGAAGTACTGGGCTCTAGTTTAGCGAAAACTCTTCGAAACTAAAAAAAAACCAAATGGTACCGATGATTTCAAGAGAAGTTGGAGAATCGTTACGGTGGGCGTATCTGAGGATAGCGTACGGAACCTGATGGCGGGTATACCACAGAAAGTTCAAGTGTTTTACAGAAAGAAGGATGAACAAGTTAATTAACAGCTTCTAACAACTCTTTTTTTTTTTTAATTTCCGTCGGCCTATTTCCTCACATGGTGACAATCACCGACGACAGGGAGACGACTCCACCACCTGAACCCTACCTAGGGACTCATGACTATGAACCGGGACCAACGGCTTTACTTCCCTTCCGAAGGAAGACGTGACCAAGATTTTTTCGCCTCAGAAAAACCACCGACGTCGACTGGGATTGAACTCAGACCCACTGGGGTGCCAGTAGCTGTCACGCTTACCACTACACCACCGACGCCGGCTTTCTAACAACTCTATTATTGTGACTTGAAAAATCGGTGTTGTTGAATTATGTGTAATTTTTGTTGTTGCCTTGCATTATTTTGGTGTCCGAAATTTTACGTGTACAGACTTTAAACATGATGATTCTAATGTTATTAGACTTGAAATTTTACACATCCATTTTGAACTGTTTTGTTCGAGCTTGAATGTCTTTACTTGAAGTCATAACTGATATTCAACGACTATTTTCTTGTGGATCAGGATGTTTAATGGCAACAGTTGGTCGAAACCTTAGCCATGGACGATACAAAGTAGGATTCCCGCAGCTCTTTTTTGGCCTTGACTTCTCATTTTTGGTCATACATTATTTAAGTAGATCCTCCATTTGAAGTTTGACCAGTGTTAGTGGTCTTCAATACAACAATAATGTTCAGCCGGACCATCTCAGCCGGACAGAGGACAGATTTACCCCAAAGACCACATTCTTCTACGTGTGATACTTTTTTAAGAAGGCGGCAACTTTTTATTCAACGCAAGTCCTATCTCGCTGATCGTCAGCCATTAAAAGGACTTCGTTGGGAACTTGGAATCGAAGATATATTTGACACCTTGGTGGAGGACGTAAAGTGGGGGACGTAAAGCATCCGGTGTCCTGCCAGTCGATAGTGGTTCGCACCACGCTTGACGGATCCTACCGTCTCCGGATACGTTGACCTCTTCTACCACTCCACGGGTCCAGCTCTTACGGCTCGCACCCTCTACGATGTACACTACATCCCCCGCATACAATGGCTTTGCCTGGCCGAACCACTTCGTCCTCTGGTTCAACGACGGCACATACTCCTTAATTCACCGTTCCCCATAGCACGCCTCAGCTAACTGCTGGGAACGCCGCAATGCGTCCAAAAGGGCCATCACTGGATGGGAAGGCGGAAGACCTACGCATGGCTGTTTTGGTGATACACCCCTCAGAAAGTGGTTGGGAGTCAGTGCTTCTGCTTCCTTGGCTTCAATACGTATGTAAGCGGTCGAGAATGAATAATGTCCTCCGCCTCAACAATCGCTGTCTGCTGTATCTCGTCCGTCAATCGCCTTCCAACATGAAACTCTACCAGCGCTGCTTTCACGAAGCGCTCTAAGCGTTCCCAAACACCTCCCATGTGAGGTGCTGCAGGAAGGGATCGAACGTCCTCTTCGTTCTTCCATTCGTTAGCTAGTCTGCGCAGTCATCTCCGATGTTCTGCACAGCTGCCATAATTTCATTACGGTCTCCTCGCTGGTTCATCTCGTTGTCCGAAAAAAAACTCGATCGGCCAGCACCGTGTGGGTACTCCATGTGCTACCTCAAAATGTACTGCACGTGTTACCATGCAGGTAAACAGCGCGATCCCCCTCTTGTCTCGCTTGCCTTCTACAGTAACATCAAAAAGTCCTTTAAAAATCGACACTGACGTAGATAAACGTCCGCAGATTCGGTGTAATCCGTTGCACCGAAAGCGGAGCCATTCTCTGTACTTGAGGAAGACAGCGATGCACTTTGCACCGCACATAGGTTGCCGAAACTTTCAGAACAACTGCATCCACGTGCGGAATGAAATACAACTGTCGCAACTCGTTCTTCACTGCTTGGCGATATCAGTGGCCACTCTTCTCGTGATGGTGTTGGACGATCAGTTTCATAATCCGATGGTCTTCTGGTAGAATAATCGGAAATCGCAGGTCAAACGGCAAAAAATCCACCCTCTCCATTCGAACCGTTCCGTTTTCGTCGATCAGTGGAGTCAGCTTATAGTGGACTGATAGCCATCGACTGATTCACTGGGCGCTCCTTGTTCCTCGACAATATCTTCAGCTCATCGATAAAGCTCTCCGACTGCGCGTCCTTCAGGAGGTAACCCTCCGCTGTCTTATATTTCGCTTGCTGTAATGGTACGTCAACCGACGGGATCGCGCTTGGCTTCCGCTGTGTCTCTATCGTGTATTTGTCGCTCGCAGTGTCTCTATCGACAAACTTTTCACCCTCCGCTTGCAGTTCGACACGAAAAGGAACACACACGTCATCGTTTGAACGAGTACGGTCCACTTCGAGAAGCGGTTTGCGTTCACCAGAATAGTAGCAGATGAATTCACAGTTCTTTTGCCATGTTCGCTGGTGGCAGACTCTTTCTCGGCTATTCGTCTTTACGGGCGTACAGAAACTGTGGTCCCCGTACCCAAGGGCTATTTGGAAGTATTTAAGGATCCTTGCTGCCCTTTGGCGTATTCCGATCTCGATGCGGCTGCAAAGCAGAGCACGTCTTCGACCGTATCTCACACGATGCCTAACACGCGCTCGTACTCCGTGCTCTTATCTTGGTTGAAATGCACCGCTGAATCGTCACTTTGCTCTCCCAGACTCTCGTGAAACTCACCTGAATTCGACACCCATTTTCTTATGTGGAAACCTTTCTGCGAGTTTATGCAACTCACCTTCTTGTCCCTTCTTATCGATTCCTCGATGGTGTATGCGGTGTCATAGTAGTCGTCAACGTAGTGTTTCTTCATAATCGCAGCCGCTCGAAAGCAGGAGATAATTTTAATATCCGGATCCTTCAGTTACTCAGGGTTAACAATGACTCCTTCAACCGACGCAGCTCCATCCCACACCAGACGTACTTTGCTGGGTTTCCTTGGGTTTTGAACTACGTCCATTGGCCGTTGATACCACACCGTTGCACAGTGATTCCATTCCATACAAAATGTGGAAAAAAAAGTCTAACAATGGATTTTACTCAGCTAAGTTATCTGTTTACAAGTAATTTTGGGTCGCCGATTTCAAATATGCTACTTAAATTGTCATATTACGCCACACTTCTGAGATATGGCAACCTTATGGTCCCCTGGAATATCCGGAACATCCGATAAAATAGTTAACTCATTAGTCTCGTTGTATATAAAATGTAAGAAGTAAAGCGATGTGGAGAACAGTTTATGGCTCTGAATGGCCATTTAGTGGTCTTCCGGAAGTTCCGGAACATCCGTGATGAAGTAGATCATGAAATTTCGCAATCTTTGGTAAATTTGTTACTTTGCAAAAAATATATAATTCCAATTTTTCATTTTGTCATTAGGGTTACCCATTTTAAGATAGGGTGGTCCCTAAATAAAAATATATATATCTTTTGAGTTGTTTTAAGTTTTGAACCACTCAATTCAATGTATTTGTGATGAAAGGAAATGAGAAGTAGTGAGTTATAATATAAAGAAAATGTATCAATAAAAAATATCAAATCTTGTTATAAAAATCAATTATAGAAATGTCCAGTATTTGTTATGGCGACTCACATTTTATTGTAAATTTTAATTAAGAAAATTCAAACGATTTTACGTTTAGTCATTAAAATGATTGTAATGATGTATTCCAATATGTGCATTCATCTATTTTACCCCTTTTACAAAAAAGGATATATTTTAAGAGTATTAAATACTATTCCATTCAGCTTATGAAAATCGCAATTTGAACAACAATAACTTAGATTTTCCATTTCAAAATGCGAAGTGCCAATGCATTTTCCCAAGGAGTTCCATCCACCAGTGTCACCGGCAATCCTTCCTCAGAAAAGCGATGGTGTCGTACTGCCATTTGCCAACGCGGAGTCGCGTGCAATCCGACTTCGTTTTTTGAAGCTGCACCGATTCTTCCAACCGATACAACAACGTTCCCCGAAAATCTGTGGCTGACGCCTTTCTGACTATTTTCTCAACTTGCCCGTCCAACCAATGCGTCACCTTCTGCTTCGGTTATTGCATAGCCCCACCAACAATGCTACCTTGCTCCTTCATAGTGTTGAGTCTGCTAACGCTGCTGTCGAACTGCCTCCTAATCTCATCCCGCTTATTCAAAAACTACTCTTCCGCAGCCAGTTGAGCTTCCAACATCTTCTGCTCGTGCTCTAGCTGCTGCTCTTTAATCTCACGTTGAAATTGATGTTCTAGCTAACGCATCTCCCGTTCTTGCTTCAGGTGCTCTGCTCTCCACGCTTTCTGCCGAGTGAGTAGCTATCATCGGACACTATCATGCGATACGGGCTGTGGGACCAGTGTTGCCAGAACATCAATGTATTAGAGGGTATGATGTTACCCTAGTATTACTTCTCTTGCTCTTAAATAAAATACTGACATCACCGTTATACTTTACGTAAAGTTTCGACAAAACTCTCAATAGAGAAGGTCCATTAATGATGTCACGCAGTAAGAGAGACGGTTGGGGGGAGGGGCATTTGGAAAACGTGACTATCCATACAAAAAAAAAATGAATGTCCATACAAAAAACGTGACAAAGGGGCGGGGGGTTATAGAAAGTCATTTTTTGCGTGACGTAATTAATGGACATTCTTTCATACAGACAAATGAAGACATTTTTCATTGTACCTAAAAGACATTTAAAAAAAAATATCTTTGGTTTTCAATCAAAATGTCGTACAAGCTTGATTTACGTGCACTAGACGCCAACCTTTTTGGACGGACATAAGAATCAACTATCTATCTTGTTTTGAAGGATTCCTTTCCAGAACATGGAAAGAAATTCGGTCGTCCAACAAATTTGAGCGCCATGAAAACCAAAAAGTTGTGGTCAAATGCTGAAAACGAGACTGGTGAGTCATCACGAAAATTTCATGTTTCAATTCACGAATAAGCGAGCATTATTTTGCCTGTCAAGGGGGTTGGGTTCGTTCCTGCCTTGACGTACCCCGCATTGGGGATGTAAGGCAATGGAATTTGTGTCTGGTTCGAGTACTATATCATATGCCAATTGATCATTTTTTATCTACTTCTGTTCAATTTTTCACAGCCTGCCGTACACTGACGGAACTGTCAACACTTTTTCTTCATATCTTCCGTTCTTGTGAAAAATACTGTCAAGTCTTGGGGCCTAATGGTGATGAGAGAATATTAGCTTCTGCATCATCATAATTGTTACTCCATGCATGGAGAATACAAAAATATAAAATTACAATTTAAGTAGCTGTTTTAAAGTTGTTTAATTTTGATTTGTTCTGCGAAAATATGACTTGAGTATGATAGTAAACGGCTTAATCTGGAGTGACTGTTTCAATCAGTTGTTGGGAAATAGGACAAAAACTCCTACAATTTCCAAATTATTTCACTTTTATGATGATTCGATTTATAAATTATTATTTATCACAAACTTATTACAGTCATTTTGAAGATTTAAAACACATCATCTAGAAAACCATCAGTTTCCTTCGTGCTGATGAAGTTCGCTCAAATTTTGCCTTTGTGTATTTTGCATTTGTTCACTTGTGCCGGATGGAATGTCTTCATCAACTCCTTCTCACACCTTGGATTGTTGCCAGAATGTGATGTTGAACATTGAGTTAAATTTATTTCATATTTAGGTAATCTGCAATTACTATTTGTTTCATGTTTCTTCCAGCCATTGGAGGTTGATCTATGCTTATGATAATATATCATATTCTATAAAAAATATGTTTCGGAGCTGTCCAATAGTACTCAATGATAAATAATGCTTCGCTGCTGAGTGGTAGCTATGGCATCACTGTTGCTTTTGAGGAGCCCATGTTTCCTCTCTTTTTTGTTAACCATGCATATAGCGCACCAGTATTGTAATGTGAAGATACGAATTAAACCCACATTTTTGCAGAACAAATCGAGAACTAATAAAGCAAATGAAACCATATTTGGGATATAAGGAGTTTTTTGTCCTGCCTCCAATGTATATATATTGGGGGTGTTTGTCCTGCCTGTGTCTGTTTGTCTGTCTGTCTGTCTGTCTGTCTGTCTAAGAAATACATATTGCAAATTTAAAGATTAATGACAAAATAAAAGTTTGGTCGTGAATTTCTGTCTTATTACCTGTTAATAGTAGAGTATGTGATCATAGCAATCAACATGTTTCGATTTATTGTTTTTGAGAGCGGATGGGTAAAGCGTTGGGTGGGCTGAACAAATTGTAAACCAGCCCATTTTATTTCGCTGCTGCACATGCATACAAAATTGTTAATTTATGTTCAGATTCCGAAGCTGAAGAAAACATTTTAATGATCGGAAAGCAATCCGCATGCTTTTAATAAGTCCCCGCAATTGGGAACTTTATTCTATGGCAATGAAATTTTCTGAGTCTAATGCTCGTTTCAGAAAGTATGTCTCGATAGATCAGAAGTTAGCAGAGGGATGAACCGCTAAATATTAACGGTTTTAATTATATATCACATAAAGCTTCATCAAATATCCCAGGTACTGAATAAACTGCTTAAAACCCGTCCCGTACCCTATTTCGATTGTAGTTTTAAATGGAATACCTGAAGAAATAATACCTCTTAGAAATTATGAATTTTATACGAGACGTAATTTATGTTTGGAAAAAGTCGGGGAATGTTAAAAAAGATTTCGTGTAAAATTATGTCTCCTGAAACTGACACCTACGCAATCCGACAAAAAAATTGTTTGATTGAATTCATTTTTTCATCTCTGCTAACTCATTCTTATGTGCTAAAGGACGATTGAATGTGTCGGTTTAGGAGACAGAAATTTACATGACATTTTGGTAGTGTGTAGAAATGAACTTAACGAAAATTGTTTTTGACGAGACACCTTAATGGTAAGGCAAGGTTGCATCCACAAATAGACCCAATGTTGTGCTCAAGGACCGACATTAGATCCATATCCGTCGAAACTTTCCATTCGTTCAGAAGTAAGTTTTTTAACTTTAACTGGTGGTTTAGAACAAAAAACGTCTTATAAAGCTTATCGAAGCAAATCGATAACTACTTAGGTGAATATTGTTTCTAGTTCAATTACTTTACTTTTTAGTTGCAATCAAAACTGTCAATCACATGCTACATAATAGGCTGAGTCAAGAGACGTTAACCTAACTTCGATACCATTAATGAGCCTTTGAATATGCCTCAAACTTAGTACATTCGTATGGATAAACTAAGTAAACAAAATTTGGAAAATGTTTTGTCCAAGCAGAATACATATTATGGCATTCCAATCATTGACCAATTTTTTTTCTCATTCCTT
>JASCZW010012420.1:0-28526 GCA_034211315.2 Aedes japonicus
CCTCATTTTGTACACGCTCGTGTAAAGGCCTCAAAGCTGAGTGAATAATCGCTCAATTTAATTTAAACTGAACCTACCCTAAATTAGCATTAGCATTAGCACTGACGTTTCGTTGGGAGCATCTAGTCTAAGAAGGTTAAGTGATGCTCCATTTCTCTTCAAACTATTGGGACCTAAGCTTTCGCTAAAGTTCTAGCCCCATATGGCTTATGGTTATAAAGCGCACATTACTCACTGTCTGAAAAGAGCAGTAGAACGTCTGAAAGTAGAAGAACGGGTAGATGAAATGAATACGTATCTGGATTTCTTGAATGCTGGCAACAAGATTGCGTTACTTGAATATTGCATTTTATTTTATTTTATTAAATTATATAATTCCAAGTTACAACTCCTAATACAAGTACTCAAACCTCACATAGAACGATTTGTGTTATGATTGGCTAGGCTTCGCAATACTAGAAGCATACACATAAATTGCATCACTGCCCACGGGACTGGAGCAGAGTGGAAAAAGTTGCTGGTATATAAGGCTGCAGGGAAGAATATGCCGTTGACTATGTTAAAACAATTACCTTTTGATTAATTGTAAATGATATCTCTCAAAATACCTGAAGAGTTGAAATTACTTTTGTTGATTGTCAGAGACTCTTGAACCCTACTCTACCCTACCATACCCTAAATTTAGTAAATTACCCAAAACTTAATTTTGAGTAAGAGGTTTATTTATTTTAATTAGAGTTAAACTTAATCATTCCCATAAATTTAAAATCATACTGAAATATGTAAAAGTAAAGCAATACTATAAAAACTCATTCATTTTTCTCTTGCATATTTACACTGAGAATTCAAAACTTTCAGAACATTTAAAATATTTCAGCAAGTTTTATTTCTTGGTCTTCCTTATGAATTGCTTAATTATATGAGCCGGCGAGTCTATTGAATGTGAAAAAAGATTGTCAGCTTAAATTAACACAAATATCCAAGGAATAAAAGTCTTACCAAAAGACCCCTAAGTTCAGTTAAATATGAAAACATGCTAAAGAACTTCCGAGGTGCTCTTCTTATTTTAGAAGCACATTTGTTTTTAGAGGAAATCAAGCATCCAGTTTACTGCAGATTTTTTGCTTTATCATTGGACTCAATTTCACGATGTTGACCCCGAGCCAAAATTTCAGAAGATACCTCGTTTTAATTTGTGCATTTCACTTGGTAGAGTTTTGATAACGTTCCACTTAAAATAAATATCAGACCATTATGAGGACCCTTATCTCACTCATAATGACTTCAGAAAAAAAAAAGCCACTGCAAAAAAGAAGAAAAATTTCACACAGCGAAACATCTGCATTATATATTTTGAAAAATGGGATCTATCTTGATTACATGTCAATACTGAATAAAATGGAACAAGTTCCCGGCCCAAGAGTTATCATGTTTTGCTCGGGCATTGCAAATATCCCACCTAACTACTCGCACGCCGAGTTAGCGAAATCCTTAAGCTGAATTGCTGCTTCATGTGTCTTTTTCCTATCTTTTATCTCTCTCGCAAACTCGCCTTATATATGTACCTCGACTGTTAGTGAATGGACACCGAATCGTACTCCATCAGATTGCTCACAGCAAGTAAGCATACACACAGATGTGATGAAACATTGAGTATCTAGTGCAAACTCAGGGTTTTATAAATTCTAAATTTTGAGGTAATGGATGCCGTCGAGAATGATTCAGCGTAAGCTCTTAAAAGTGACCAAGTCAATTGTCACTCACATAATTGTTTGGAGTACGCTTGTTGGCAAGCTTGGTGTGTCGTCTACAATCTTGCATTGAGCTAAAAAGTGAAGCGGACAGTCGGCTTATAAAAACTCCAAGAGACAGCCCAATGGGTTTATAAATACCGTATCATATCGGCTCCGTAAAGTGTTACACACGCTTAGCCTAACAAATAAACGAACTGATTGAAAAAAAAGAACTTATCGTTTCTTATAGGTATACCTTGAAGTTGCTTTGCGAAAAAGACTATGACTTAATTTGACAGCTGTTCATTTTACGTGTGTTCTTGGCATAGTAAACAAGTGATTTTCGCAGCTGAAGATTTTTTTTCGCTCAAGTTTAACAATAAAAAAGGTTGACAGAAGAAAAATATAAAACGATTGTGACCAAGTACTGCATGGAAACTGGTGTATCGATGAGGAAATAGGGGGAGGATTAATGAGTTAGCGCCCATGCTGTTCAAAATACGCTGAAAAGATTCGGGACACATAATATATTGCTAAATCTACCTTGACCTGCAAGAAACCGATGTGTCAAACTCAGAAAAGACATTGTTTTGTGAAAAATTTGGAAAGAAAGTACTGGTTTGGCAAGCTTTTTTCCAATTAAATATGGAATCTTTTCCTGGTTTCACACTTGCGAACATAAATGCCGAAATTTACCGGAAGGAATTTCTTCAAAAATGCTACCTCTCATCCGAAAGCACAAAGTCAGCCACTGTTTTGGTCTGATTTGACGTCATGCCATTATGCGCATTTCATAATGGCCTGGTGAGATACCAGAAAAAGGAGTCGAGTTTGTAGAGAAGGCAATGAATCCTCCAAATTGTCTGCGCATAAGGCCCAGAGAAAAGTGTTGGGCTTTGATGGGCTTCCAAAACTTAGGATGAAAGGTAAAGGATTAGATAAGCATCGATGAAACAGTTGTCCTAAACCTGATAAGAAACATTAAGAAGAAAGTACGTGACCTGGCGAGGTAAACAAACAACTAAATAAATATTACTGTTGTTTGATCATTGTTTAACTAAGCAACATTACTTCTGAAATTCACACTCCGAAAAAGATACACAAGCTAAAAAAACAGTATTTCTCTGTACCCTGCACCGACTTTGGTTCGCTCAGAAACGGTTGTGTTTGGCTAGTTTGGTGGTTTGAATTTCGCACCAGGGTCATCCACCGATTGATTTTCGCCAATCGAGATACTGCTTTAGCTACTGGCCGTTTCTGGTGGACGGGCAACCACTTCTGCTTCTTGGGGTCATTTTTAGTAATGGCCTTCAAGGTTTTGTCAAACTTTTTTAACGCTACTGCTGCTGTTGCCTTCTCCCTTCTCATTGCTGGCGCTGGTTTTGGGCTTTGAGCGATCGATGCGCTATAGATGGTGCGACACGTAGTGGAAAGGCTTGTAAGATGGAACAGCGCCACTTTTGACATTCATAGCGACAACACTATCGCGCTGACAAGTGTTAACCTCATTTTTTACTATTCTTCAATTTGCATTTGCTTTTGGAGTGAATACACTCATTCGATTTAGCTCTTCCAGGTGTGTTGGCATAATTAAAATAGCAATTATTTCTTGTACTTAATAAGTGGTGATTTCCCATCGATATCAAATGTTTAACATTTGTGTTCGCTAGCATTTTTGGTGTATTTTTATGATCAAAAGGCATTTCCAAACAAATCGTAAAGTAAAACATTTTTTTTATGTTTTGTGTTTATGGCGTCATGAACGTTTCTGCGTTCGGCTCAAAGTTGAGTGTTACGATATTAACGCTGATGGCGAAGTTAACAAGTTCGACGGACTTCCCGAAGATCGTACCTCTCGTATCTATTCCTGCTCTTTTAATCACACACTCCACTGCTATGTTAAATAACAATGAAGACAATCCATCGAGTTGCCATCACCTTCTCCGAAATTCAAAGGAACTCTAGAGTATCCCCGAGACTCAAACGTAAGATGGAACACTGTTTGACTTGTAACACATTTTTTTTCGTTTTAAAACATATGAATGATATTTTTTGTGTTTGGAAATGCCATGAAATCAACAATAAATTGAAATATGACAATACATATTTTTATTTTGAAATTTTCAATTTTCGATGAATTTCGAAAATTGGCCATAATTTTTTTTATTACTATAAATAATCAGTTCCGTGGGCAAACTTGGAGCATTTTAGTTCCTCTTTCGAAAAATCCTCGAAAAAATAAAAATTATGCATGTTACGAGCAAAACACGAATAGTGTTCGCAAAGTTGGAGCCTATTAGTTCTTCTTTTGAACGATGTCTTTGAATCCGCGAAAAAATAAAAATTATACATGTTACCAGCAAAAAACGGATCGTGTTCCATCTTACAAGCCTTTCCTATACAAAAATCGATCTGAGTGCCCACACATCATCTTTTCATCGCCTCTAAGTCAGAAAACATTACAATCGATCGAGACCACAAAAACTGACGTGGTAGGTCAAAGCAACGATGGATCGAGTAATGTGTGTCGTTTGAGTCTCGGGGATACTCTAGAGTTCCTTTGAATTTCGGAGAAGGTGACGGCAACTCGATGGATTGTCTTCATTGTTATTTAACATAGCAGTGGAGTATGTGATTAAAAGAGCAGGAATAGATACGAGAGGTACGATCTTCGGGAAGTCCGTTGAACTTGTTAACTTCGCCATCAGCGTTAATATCGTAACACTCAACTTTGAGCCGAACGCAGAAACGTTCATCGGACCAAAGGTTGAAGCAAGTAGGATTGGGTTTATCATTATTTCGCCAAAGACCATATACATGAGGGCAAGAGGCCCACGAGATGACAATGTTATCCTCCCATCACGAGTTCAGATCAACTATGATAAAATCGAGGTGGCAGACGAAATCATGTATTTTGGCTCAACCACCGATAACGACACTGGCAGATAGATACTATGGCCCATTATGGCTGGAAATCGTATCTACATTAGACTTCAAATGACTCTAAAGGGTGATACGGTCAAAATTTGGTCAAGGGAAAACGCGTGTAAATCGGTGAAATCGTTTATTTAAAAAATCAAATTAAATTTCTTTTTCAAGTTCAATTAGTATAAAATTCAGGAAAAATATTCAGTTAGGCTTCCGCTTTTCCAAATCCGAATTGCCGGGCCTTACGCTTGACCCCTGCCATCAGATTTTGTACAGCCATCTTGTCCACCTTCTTCGCCGCAGAAAGCCAGTTTGCCTTGAACTGCTGCTCGTCCTTAGCAGTTTTTTGGTCTTCTTTAGGTTCCGCTTGACAATAGCCCAGTATTTCTCAATTGGGCGGAGCTCTGGCGTGTTGGGAGGGTTCTTGTCCTTGGGAACCACCTGCACGTTGTTGGCGGCGTACCACTCAGGAAAGGCAGCAGACGTTTATTCAAACACTCTTTCACGTAAATTTCTTGGTTGACAGTCCCGGAAGCTATGAAAATGCTGCTTTTCAAGTCACAGGTACAGATGGCTTGCCAAACCAGATATTTCTTTGCGAACTTTGACAGTTTCGTGTGCTTGAAAATATCTGCTACCTTTCCCTTCCTTTGCCGTATAAAACTCCTGTCCCGAAAGCTGCTTGTAGTCGGCTTTGACGTAGGTTTCGTCGTCCATTACCACGCAGTCAAACTTCGTCAGCATCGTCGTGTACAGCCTCCGGGATCGCGCTTTGGCCGTCGTATTTTGTTTATCATCGCGATTTGGAGTCACTACCTTCTTGTAAGTCGATAGTCCGGCTCGTTTTTTGGCTCGATGCACGGTTGTAGACGATACACCCAGCTTATTTGCGGCATCTCGGAGAGATAGGTTAGGGTTTCGCTTGAAACTACCGGCAACTCTCTTTGTCGTCTCAGCGGCTTCCGGTTTTCGATTTCCCCCCGATCCAGACTTCCTGGCTGTCGACAAACGTTGATTTGGCAACTTTTAGCGATTTTGCCAACTTTGCGTGCGAGTAGCTCGGATTTTCGCGATGCGCGAGCAAAATTTTGATACGCTGCTCTTCTTGCTTGGACGGCATTTTGACAACTGAAGAGTGAATTCCAAAATCAAAATAGGAGCAACATTCTACACACACACACCTTCAAAATGAGGGGTGTTCAGGTTTTTTAAATGCAAAATTGAAAGAAATACGTCAAGTTGATATTGACCAAATTTTGACCGTATCGCCCTTTAATATCGAACAAAGCTCGCCAATGTCCAAAGTTGACATGTTCTGCACCGGTAGACCGGTAGCCCTCTACGACCACGATACATGGACTTCAACTGGAAGGTGCTGTCTACGATCAACAGTGGAATGCAGATGGTTGGCCGAACAAGGAAGAGGCGAATGAACCACGAATTGCATAATTTAATGGAAGAACCACCCATCACTCACTCGAACTAGCGGGCAAAACAAGAAGCAGCGCGCAACATCAAATAAAATGGAGACAACTTCTGTGTTTAGCAGAGGCCACCTTGGTCGCAGCCTGAGTGGTAAGTAAGTAAGCTTTTAAAATGATGTTAATGATGAGAGCATCTGTACGAGCCAATTGGCAGTAATTGCTGGACCGAATGTTATTTTCCTTACCGTTTTATCGGCTTTCGGAAAGCCTACACTCGCGGGAAAACTTGCTGCTTTTACGTAGAACGGCCCACAGTCTACGCCACATACAGAGAAAGTACGCGTAGAAGTGACACGTAATTCAGATAGATCTGCTATGGTTTGCCGAACTAACCTTGGTTTGCTGCGGAAGCAGGTAGGCATTGATGGTACGTTCGTCTAACGAGATTTCGTCCACCCAGAATCCAAAATTTCTGACGAAGGGTAACCAGCATCAACTGTGGGCAGGCATGAAGCATACTTGCTAACGAGTGCGTGACGCCCAGAACAATAGCATGCTTGGTTGACTCGAGTAGCTCGACAGTGTTGACGTAGGCATTAAACTTCTTCAACAGACTGAATTTCGCTGTATTTGTATGAGCAACAAGATTGTGGCGCTCGTCTTGGTCTCCAGTTGCGCTAGCCTATAGAGGACTCGATCGGCCGAGAGGAGTTTATCGGAATTGAGTGGCTGAACCGGTTTAGTTGATCTTCTGGGCACATGCGGATTAATCAAACGGTAACGGATTGCACGGTTTTTTTGGGATACCTTTGTCGTTTCTGTCGTAGAAAGTGCTCCTGCAGGCCAGGGTTCTAGAGAAAGCTTAAACCACGATGGGCCATTTCACCACCTTGCATTGGTAAGCACATTCCTGAAGAATTGAGCATCGCTGAAACTTCACGTAGAATTTGGATCACTGACTCAGCATCATCGGAACCTGACAAAAAATCATCGACGTAAAAATTATTAATGGCAGGTTCAGCAGCAGCAGAGAATAAGTGACCAACAATATCTGAAAAATATAGGGCTGGTAAATATTTAAGCTTATCTGCTCTGATATGCCAGTTTTAAGCGTCGCTAGGAAATAATGGCGATAAAGTTATCTACGATTTGCTTAGTAACCGTAGTTTATTACAAAGATCAATAAAATGATCATACCGCTACTAACGAGACCTAGTTTCAACAAGACCTATTTAGTTTCATTTTGAAGCCTTGAAGTTCACTTTTAATAGATGGTTCCAAAAAAAGTTAAAAAAAAACAAATTCTTAATAAACAAATGTAAATTCCGGCGCTGGTCGCGAGGATCGGGAGACCCAAGAAGGAGTGTTGCGCCAGGAGATGCTCTAGAATCTAGAATCCAAATCGTCCAGCCGGTGTTAGTAGCGTAACGCTGACGATCAAAAAGTGTTTTCGAGATGACGGGATTTATCGGCTCATTGAACTGTTACAGCAGCTGACATTACGAATTCTTTGACAGCACAGTGGGCTATGTAGATGCTTTGGTATCGACTGGTCATAAACTAGCGGAGATAAATTTTCCAATATTTGACAACTGGGTAGGTGCTTAAGGCGGATACAATGAAAGCTAAATTCTTCAGGACGTCTATAGTAAGCAAGTATCACGAAGCAGTAGTCTCGAAGAGGCATTCTGCAGCGGTGAAGATCAGCAGCAGCGACGTCACTCGGGTGGCGGTTCTTACAAGCAGAAGAACGGATTGCCATAAGGTAAGCCATTACCCAGCGTATTTTCCGGAGAAGCCCGGTTCATCGAAAAGCTGTGTGCATTTCTAGCAGCCGTCAATGGGACCAAGCTGAATGGTGTTTCGACTCTGGTGCCACTACGAACATGGCCAGACCCAGATAGAATATTTAAGATAAGCAAGAAGTATCGTTTCCAGTCAGCACGGCGACTAAGAGCAGTATGACGGACAAAGATAAACGGTGCAGTTAATCTGATTGCTTCGAAGGATCGGTGGATATGGAGGATGTGCTAGAGGTTCCAGAGCTGGCAGCCAACTTGGTGTGTGTAAATCAAATCTTCAGCTAAGGATTCGACATGATGTTCACAGCGGACGCCTGTAGGGTGCTTACCGATTGCGGAGAAGTACTTGTGCCCGGTATGGATGAAAGTGTATCAACTAAGCCGCCAAGACCAAACGGTGATCTCGACATGTGGCACCGAAGATTTGGCCACCTAACCGAAGCAATGACAGCTGATGAACGATGGAGGTGATCAGGCGATGGAGGCGTAGGTAGACTTAAAATCGGTGGCGGGGCGTCAATCCGTCGGTAAGTTAAAGATTTTGCGCAGTAACAATGGCCATGAGTATGTGAATGATGGAATGCTTTGCAGAACGATGCAAAGTTCTCTGATAAAGCAATGCTCACAGCAGTCTACTTGATAAACCGCAATCCAACGCGATTCTTGGCCGGTAAGATGCCAGAAGAGGACGGAAACGAAACCGTACGCAGGCCACCTAAAAATGTTTGTATTTATTGAGTTTCTGGTTATCGAGTTTTCCGACGAGATGATCAATGAAGCGTGTGTCAATATGCAGGGTGCAGAACAACACGAATACAAGGCGAAAGCACAACAACAATATGAGGCAGAAGTACCGGTTGTCGAATTGATTGCAATCGAAGAGCAGCAGCTCTGAAACAAAATTAAAAGATACGAATGATGAAATCACGCTTCCACTGCAAGTAGATAGACTAACCGACGTGGAGCTTGACTCAAGGTGCAGCGATCGAGAGTGCCGTCTTCCAGGCAAGTATTTAAATTTCATTACCTGTAGTAGGTATACTGACCAAAATGTATAGAGTTAGAGGTAAGGAGCATTCCGAGCCAGCCGTCCTAACAATACCCGAGGCACGATCCAACATCCCGAATATTCCGACTAACGCAGAGACGACCGTCTTTATGGATCAATAACGATGAACGAAACTGCTCACAATTCCTCAACTTGTTCCCGAATCAAACTGACCTGCAATATTTAACAGTATATTAACAAAACTTGAGAGGCATCCGTACTAAAACTAACGAGCTCTTTGTGAAGCTTTCTGCCTGTGAATACGAAGTTATTATACTCACTGAGACGTGGCTTCGTTCTGACATCGCTATCTCAGAGTTTGCTGCCAGCTACACGATATTTTGATGTGATTGCAGGGCAGCTTCTAACAACTTTCTGCGAGGGGGTGGAGTTTTAATTGCGGTTAAAGAAAACCTCAACTGTAGGTCGGTAGACCTTGAGCAAATCACTGTGCGTATAATACTAGACAAGACGACGATCTTTGTCTATAGGATCTATCAACGACCGAACTCGTCTCCGGAATTGTACTCAGCGCATTCCGCAACAGTCCAGCAAATCTGTGAAAGTGCGTCGGATTCAGATAGTATTGTCATCGCTGGAGATTACAACCTACCTCAGTTGGCATGGTTCTACAACGGAGAGATCAATAGCTTGATGCCGTCCAACGCATCGACTGAACAGGAAATCGCTTTGGTTGAATCTATGGTTACCTCCGGACTAAATCAGCTCAACAGCCTGCTAAACTCGAATGGTCGTACAGTTGACTTGGCATTTGTTTACGAACAACACGATATTGAGCTCATCGCCTCCGTCATCCCTCCGCCGAGTCGACAACCATCACAAGCCATTCGTTCTTCGAATTGATGTGAACGTCTTCCTGCATGCAACCTGCTAGTGACTCGACATTCCTTGGTGATTGCGACTTTTGACGATTCTGCTTTTCGGAACTGAATAACTGAATCATCCGTGAGCGAAGCAATTGACAGTGTATCGGTCGTGGTTAGCTACGTAAATACCAAAGTTCAAGACGCCGATGGATCCACCAAGCCACTAGTGCAAGCCGGGATCGTGAACCAGATGCGGTTTCGTGGAATCAAGGATTACGGAGGAGTAATCCAAAATTTGCGTAGCAACCGAAGTATGTTATAAAAATAAATAAAATTTACACTCCACTAACAACAGTCAAACCTACAAAACCAAGTTTCACTTTACTATGTATGATGTATGATATGTACTACCACCCATTGTAGCAGTGAGCTCTCCTCGCTGTTAGACTTGATCAAGCTTTAATAACCACTGATTATCCTAATCATGCCAACGTATGAAGGGCCAAAAAGGGGTTGGGTGGATCAATAGGCAACATCACTTATACGTATCCACAGGGATATAAAGAATCTCCTTCCAACAACAAGACTGAACAATTGGTCAAAAGAGCAAGCTATCTAACATGACTATGCCCCAATGGGCGGGGAGAAGAGCTCTATTCACAAACTGTTAGCAATGGAGAGTTGGCTTTCCCACTCTGCTTCAATCTGCCCTGATGGTCCCTCCCATTCCCATGAATTATTTATATAATATTGTATATATTTATGTAAATGAAAAATACTACAACCATTCATATCTATTATATATGATCTTCATTCGGTTGATCCTGAAATGCAGGGAAGATTATAAAAAAAGGGAATTATAGACATTTGGACCTAAAAAACAAGCAACGGTTAAATAATCTATGAAACAAAATCAGTAAAACAATATCATCAAATATAATGATATCGTCAGTTATGACACAGTAATGACAAAAATTGAACTGTAAAATCAGACACAAAAGGCACAAAGCGTTGCACGAATCAGATCAGCTCAGATTCAGTAAAGCGTCCATTCGCAAACCAGATTCTGTTGCAGCTTCTAGTATTCAAGGCACTAGATACTTCTGCGATAAGAGGAAAAGAAAAGATCAAAATAATAATTGGAGATATAAGAAATAATAATTAAAAGTAGATATAACCTATCTGATAAAAGTTATAAAATTATGAACCAGAAATCTACAACAATGTGTCATACGTTGTCATAGCCGTGAGAAAAAAAAAGAATTTTAGATGTTAAATTTTTTTACAATGATGACATGGAAGACCTGGAAATGACAATATTGCCCAGGCTACGCCAACCAGCGTCTCCATGTTTCAGCTGGCAGTCTTTTGTGATCATATGACTCGTGGAGACGTGAGATAGGAACTTGTGAGGACCAGAGGTCGGTCGCACCCTCCTTCGAAGTTATCAACTCACCATTTCAATCCCAAAACCAAGCTTCACTTTACTATAGGAAAAACTACACATTTATCTAGCCTCTTCGAGGGTGTTTCGATCAAAATTTGGTCGACTTAAACTTGACGCATTTCCTTTCATCGTGCATTAAAAAATTTTGACGAGCATCATGCCTCTATTTTGATTTTGAGATTTGCACTTCAGTTATAAAAATGCAGTCGAAGAAAGAGAAGCAACACATCAAAATATTGCACGTGCATGGCGAAAATCCAAAGAACTCTCACGCCAAGTTGGCGAAATTGTTGAATGTGGCTAAATTAACTGTTACCAACGTATTAAAAGTGTTTGGTGAACGTTTGTCGACAGCCAGGACAGCTGGATCGGGGGGAAATTGAAAACCGGAGGCCACATCGACGACAAAAAGGAGTTGCCAGCTGTTTCGAGCGGAACCACGACCTCTGCGCCCGAGATGTCGAAGCTGGGAGTGGCGCCTTCAACCGTGGATAGAGCTACAAAACGAGTTGGACTTTCGGCTTACAAGAAAATGATGACTCCAAATCGCGAAGATAAACAAAACACGTCGGCCAAAGCACGATCGCGACAGTTATACACGACGATGCTGACGAAGTTTGATGGCGTGGTACAGGACGATGAAACTTACGTCAAGGCAGACTTAAATCAGCTTCCTTGACAGGAATTTTATACGGCAACCGGACGGGGAAAGGTGGCAGATATTTTCAAGCACATTAAACTGTCAAAGTTCGCGAAGAAATATCTGGTGGGGCAGGCCATCTGTACCTCTGGCTTAAAGAACAACGTTTACATTGGGACCGGAACCGTCAACCAGGAAATTTAGCTGAGCGAGTGCCTAAAAAAACGTCTACTGCCTATAGCGGCACAATTGTTCCGTTCTATTTTGGCCGGATGTGGCATCTTGCCATTACGGAAAAAGGGCCATGGAATGGTCTGCTGCCAACAACGTTCAAGTGGTGCCCAAGGTCATGAACCCTCCCAACACGCCAGAGCTCCGCCCAATCGAACAATATTTGACCATCGTCAAGTGGAACCTTGAGAAGACTCTAACAGCTGTTGTGAGCGAGGAACGGCTCAAGGCAAACTGGCGTTCTGCGGTGAATCAAGTGGACAAGGAGACTGTACATAATCTCTTGGCAGGTGTTAAACGAAAGACCCGGCAACTCGCATTCGTTAAAAAGGAAGTTAAGCTGAATATTTCTCCTGTAATCTGTATTAACGGAACTTGAAAAAGAAAAAGAATTTGACTTGTTAATAAAAACTTTGATCGACTCATACACATTACTGTTTGACCAAATTTTGATCGGAACACCCTTTAATATAATGAAATATCTTTCAAGCATTCAAAGCAAAATACACTCCAATTCACTCAGAACTGAAGAGGACAAATGCTGAACGGATTTCCTTAGCAAACGACTGCTAACCCACCTGCTGCGTACATACGTGAAAACTTCCAAATGCGTATACTTTCTTACGATTCCTTAACGGTACCTGATGCGACGGTCCTGGAAAGGATGAAAAGGTTCACAAACTTTTCCAATTTATTCATTCACTAGCGATTTTTACCTATCCCAGGCCAGGTTTGAGAACAATTGATAGAAAAGGTAAGACGTTCTTCACCGCGAAGCGTCTTGGTCTACATGGAAAAGTTGTCTAATGAGTTCCTGGTGGTACGCATCCTGGAATTGGATTTTAATTCGGAGGGGAGTGACACTCGAAAAAAAAAAGTACGTTTATTGCCTAATAACCACTCTGCCACTTGAAAAAGTCACCATCGTTCTGGTTGTCGTCGTAGTTGTCAATAAATCTGGACAATATTGCTGGATCAGGCTTGGCACCCCACGTCGTAGTCGTCCTTCCGCAATTATCTACCAAGCCGAACAGCGGAAACTCCCAGTCGAAAGCGAAATTTTCAAAAGAATAAATAATAAACGGTTTCTGCTTGACTTTCTCCTGCCGTTCGGTAAATCCGCTTCAAGTCGCGATTTCCCGTCTCCTTCAGAGGAATCCGATATTTTTCGGTAGCGGAAAGGAATTCAATTACGGATTCAGGACAAATCTATTAAATTTTACGATAATGTACATCCTTTTTCAACGGCGAATGTTGGCAAGTGGGGCTGAAAAATTTCCTCTATTGTCAGTGAACAATTTCACCGGGAAAGAAGATGACGACGAGCGCGAAATCTTGATGACGTGGTTGATACGAGAGGAGTAGCAAACAGCAGCAGGGGATAATCTTTGATGGGATGCTGCCCATCAGCCAAACGCAACCAGAAAGCGACTAGAAAGGGGAAAGGGAAGGTAATATCATCTGCGAGGTAATATTTCATTTTAAATTTTTAAAATCACCGATATATATTTGCGAAACGAACGGGAACGTGTGCGCAAAAATAGCACAAACGGCCGACACAATGGCTGGCGATGGCTTATGCTCGGTTCGGGATATTGCTTTTCTTTCATCAATATTACCTCGGAGCAGATAAATCGGAGGTAAATCCCTCTCAATTTTTCCGCCACTTCTTAGTTCTGAATGTGCGTCGACAACAATGGATGATTTCTATTCAAACGAGACTGGAGAGCATTATTTTTCTTTAATATGAGATTTGATGGCTTTCTTCCTTTAACGATCCAAGATGGTTGAATATTAGGATGACTGGTTCGTAGTTATGAATATATTTACATTGGAAAGAAAACTACTTCAAAGAGGGTCTGCTCTACGAGATGATCTAATTAGTTTATGCTAATACATTGATTCGATGGCTGTCAAAGTAGAGTTAAGAAAGGGGTTAAAATTTACCTTGGTTTGTGTCTTTTAAGGTTACATCATATTGCTGATAATTGTGAGAATCTCTTCAGACTTTCTTAAATGTTTAAACAACTATAAAGTTGGCTAACGAAAGCGGCACATTTCAGTTAAACTTTCACCCTATTCTACCGCATCCACTGACACTAGTGTAAGTTACTTTAGACAACATACCACAGATTATCACTTCATTCCTACGCCTACTCTGAACAACAGTAGGCCCGCACCCTTCCGAAACGCACATGTCATTTGTCAGTCAGTCAATTCTCCTTGCTCGTCTCCGAGGATACGGCAGAAAGCGCGTCAAAAGTGTGAGATGATTATGTTTATTTTAATGACAAGTCATTAATAAACATACAGGGAATAGAGCGAAACCACGCCATCCTCCAAGGCAGTACATCCCCGTAGGCACATCGCGGTGCGCAGCTATGTCATGGAAGCGTGGTTCCGGAAGACCAAATTAAAAGCAAATAATCCCCGTCTTGATATGCATCCATCTTCGCTGCCGGTGACAGCATTGGATTAGACGAGTCCCGTTGTTGGCGCCATCCAGGAGGACACTGCTTATGCTAATGCAGGTGCTATTTATTTTCAATTAAGTAATGGGAAACTACTAATTAAAGCAAATTTATCGAGGCGAACGCAAGGAAACAAAATAAACGATCGCAACACATTGTTGTGACACATTTCCGCATTAAAATTGAAAAAAAAAGATTCCTCAACTAATTTGTTTGATTTTTTGCTCGGTCTCCCGTAAAAGTAAAAGCTATGTCAACGATTTTTTTCGACCTAACCCTTCCGATTTCCTTCGTGGATAGACGAAGGAACACAAAGTATAGGGTAGAACATGCAAATCAGTGTGCTCACCCCTTTGAGAGCGTTTACTTGAGAAAATAAAAGAGTTAAAAAAATAAGTACTGTACCTCACAGAAGCAGATGGTACCGATTTTTTTTTCATTGCATAAATTTTCCGCTAAATTATAAATTACAACTGATAAATCTTGAGCAAACTTACGCTCGATATGAAATCACATGCTTTGTCCATCTATAAGAATTCAAAATTTATTGGAATTGTGCTTAAAAAATGTTTTGTTATGCAAGCAACAATCCGGATTAGAGGGTTTTCTCAAGTGCAGTTAATACAGAATACAGGAGAAATATTTAGCTTAGCATCCTTTTTACCGAATGCAAATTGCCGGGTCTTTCGTTCAACACCTGCCATAACATTTTGTACAGTCTCCTTGTCCACTTCATTCGCCGCAAAACGCCAGTTTGCCTTGAACTGTTTCTCGCTCACAGCTTTTTGAATCTTCTTAAGGTTTCGCTTGACGATTGCCCAATATTGTTCGATTGGGCGGAGCTCTTGCGTGTTGTGAGAGTTCTTGTCCTTGGGCACCGCTTGAACGTTGTTGACAGCATACCACTCCATGGCCTTTTTTTCCGTAAGGCCAAATCCGGCCAAAATAGAACGGAACAATTGTGTCGCTTCAGGAAAGGCAGTTGACGTTTTTGTAGGCACTCGCTCAGATAAATTTCCTGGTTGACGGTTCCGGTCGCAATGTAAATGTTGCTCTTAAAGCCACAGGTACAGATGGCCGGCCACACCAGATATTTCTTCGTGAACTTTGACAGTTTAATGTGCTTGAAAATAACTGGAACCTTTCCCCGTCCGGTTGCCGTTTAAAATTCCTGTCCAGGAAACTGTTTAAAGTCTGCCTTGTCGTAAGTTTCATCGTCCTGTACCACGCAATCAAACTTCGTCAGCATCGTCGTGTACAACTTTCGCGATCGTGCTTTGGCCGACGTGTTTTGGTTATCGTCACGATTTTTAGTCACGACTTTCGATCTTGAAATAAAATAAACTTCACTTTGTTTTTGTACACCGTAACGACAGCACCTGCGTGTTTTAATTCTCTGCGTTAGTATCCGAATCTTCTTAGGTTAAGGGCCCAGGCTACGCCATAACCTGCAGTGTGCGTGTCGTGTGTAGTTTTTTTTTCTTTCTGAAAAACGTTTTCGCACGGTTTTCGGTCGAGTAAAAATTAATCCATGGAGATGGAAGAAGACCGGAAAGTGTATTTGTACGACGGAACCAATTTGACAAAGTGGAGTTTCCAGATGGAGGTGCATTTGCATAGCTCTATCTACGGTTGAAGACGCCACTCCCAGCTTCTTTGCGACATCTCGGAAGGAGAGGTTGGGGTTCCTCTCGAAACAGCGGACAACTCTTTTTTGTCGTCGCTTTGGCCTCCGATTTTCGATTTCCCCCCGATCTAGCTTTCCTGGCTGTCGACAAACGTTCACCGAACACTTTTAATACGTTGGTTGCAGAGGTACTAATGGTAACAATAAAAATAAATAAATAAATAAAAAGGTAAATAAATAATCGTGTTTCTTGGAAAAGTGAAAAGAAATTGAGGAACTCCAGGATAGAATTGCAATACTTTGGGTTCAATAAATCAATGACAAACGCAACAAATAATGAAATCATGTTTCAACGACAAACAGTTCAGATTTCCCCTCGATCGTGAACCACAATGATTGGTTGACGGCCTGCAACGGTGGATATAAATAGAACGACATCGCGCAGTGAAGCACATCGGGACCAACTCTATGTGGTCCATCTGGAAAAGGGTTCTGTCACGATGACGGACCTGTTGAAAATACGGGCTCTTTTCAATTGGGATCGGTATCGCCCGAGAAAGCACGACGTGGCGCAGTGTCGCAACTGCCTTGTGTTTGGCCACGGAACTTGAAACTGCCACATGAAACCACGTTGCGGCAAGTGTGCCGCAGCACACACTACCATGGATTGTGCACAAAAGGATGAAGGAACACCACCAAAGTGCGCCAACTGCGGCGCTAATCACGAAGGTAACAACCGAACCTGTTACAAGCGTGCAAAATTTCTGGCGATCCGCAAACAGGTGTCCACTAAGTCCCGGCTTGGGTATCGCCGTCCACCACCTCGACTGGATGAAGAAAATTTCCCGACGCTCCGGTACCAGGTGCCAAATCTATTGCCGATCCCATTGAATCGCGGCAGCCACCACCGCCTCCACGCCGGCTCCTCCTCCAGGCTGGGCCAATCCAGGTTGCAGTACCTCCACGCAACCACCCGCTGATGGATAGCTCTACGACTCGGAGCAAATGGTCGAGTTCGTCCAAGAGCTCTACCGCCAACTACGTTCCTGCCGCTGTGATGATGAAATTTATTTTCAAATCTGGACCATAATCGCACCATCAACATCTATCCGGAACAAAACAATCGAGCTAGGTGACTTCCTTAACAGGAAGGCCATCGCATCGCCATCGTCACCGAAACACATCTCAAGCCGGAACTCACCGTTTTCATCCCAGGATACCGGATTGTGCGACTTGATCGTAGCGGCTCTAGTGGAGGAGGAATTAAGACCGCCCTGCGCTACAACATCAACTACCATCTGCTTCCGAGTCTACAGTTGCAGTCAATCGAAGCCATCGGAATCGAGGTCTAAACTGCCGTCGGTCCTATCACCATCATCGCGGCCTATTGCCGCAAGCAAGCCAGTACAACCAACGGAACAACAACGGGCCTACGGAACGACATTCGCAAGCTCACCCGGAGGCAGGGGCAATTTATCATAACCCGGTGGAGAGAGACATTACACCGTCCTGGGCCCGGATACTCCCACCCAGTTGAGCAGATCCGGGGTCCATTCGACAATCGACATCTTCCTCACCAACATGGGGAACAACATTGCCCAGCCGATCGTACACCAGGAGCTCAAGTCGGACCACTAACCGGTGGTGGCCGAAGTTGGCTCCTCGGTCAACCGGCATCGGATCACCAGACGGAACTACAACTACCATCATGACAGATGGGAGAGGATCTGACAACACGTTGACGACAACATCGATTTCAACATGCACCATGAGTCGGTTGATGACATCGAGCGGCAGCTGCAGAGCATCAAGCATACGATCTCCCAAGCCCGGGAGCAACATGTCCCAGAGATAGATCAGGTGCGCAACTCTGTACCTATTGATAGACCTACTAAAGAACTGATTCAACTGCGCAATACCACCCGAAGGCATTACCAGCGAACTAGTCTGCCTACCTTAAAAAGTCATTACAATCAGATGACCAAAATGATGAAGGCCAGAATCGTGGACCTCAGAAATAACCATTTTTTCCGAAGAGATCCACGCTCTCACAAATTATGCAAAGACGTTTTTTAAGTTGACAAAAATTTTAAAAACTAAACCAAGACTCATTCCCCCGTTGATCCCAGTGGACAGCATTGGCTAGAAGGATCGCTTGATAACTTTTGCAGAGAAGTGTGCTGAGTCAGCTCTCACAATCTTGGACAAAACATCATCAGTCCTCACAAAGCTGCGGTTAGCGAGCTTGTAAACAACATCCATCTAAGGCCCAACGACTTCTCGGAAGGGTTGGAGATCTCAGCTAAAGAATCGTTAACCTATATGAAAGCGTCTAAAAACATGAGACCCCAGGTTTCGATAACATCATGATCCAAGTTCAATTTTTTAATACGCTACCTAAATTTTTCACAGAAATACGGATTTTTTAAATTGCTTTGTCCAAAAATGACTTTTTGCACATATGTTATGATAACTTCAAATTTATAAATTTTATCAACATGAAATTTTGGTCACATAAGCTTTATACGTTGGTTGTGAAATTTTCAGCCAAAAATATTGATAATTGACAAAGTGACAGAAGGTTGAACAACGCGTTTTTTGGAAGCAAAATTTTGCTCGGCTTTTTTTTTGCTACTGAGTGTATGTCCAATCACTACTCGCTAGACGCACATCTCTACAGAATTAACCTCGTCGATAGCAATTATGTAGGTGCGGAACCGGTTATGATGACATCGCTCACGCAGTTTGGCATTGCCCAGATAATGATGCCTGCAGGACACGACTATTGGATACCCTAGTGGCCCAAGGAAGACAACCCTTCCGAGAGGTAAGAGATGTGTTGGGAATGCGGGATCTTCCCTACATGCAAGCGATTTAAGAATTCCTTTGTTTGTCTGATCTAAGAGTGTGACGTCATCACCCGCCATCCTTCCACTCTAGTAAATTCCCTGCCATTCTGTCCCAGTTATATGATCCTTTTGTTTGCGTGCTACTTGTACCTGCACAGCAAGCTGTGGTCCCCCATCCGCGGTAGTTCCAGAAAGGGACTACAGGGATCGAGGATTAGGTAGATGTCGCAACCAAAAGCAGCAAATAATGGCTTCAATTAGTTACCTGGCTAGCCCTTTCCAAACGATAATGTGACCCTTTTAACCTTGAGCTAGCCACGAGTAATTGGCATCCCACTTTTACTAATATCGAAAAGTAAAACTTTATGTACAACAATATTGAATATCGGCTCCGTAAAGTCTTACACACGCCTGATCCTTACAAATAAACGAACTGACTAATTACAAAAAAATTGATATTCTCAGATGGAACAATTCTGTTTCTAAATTATCTGTCATGGCACTTCTCGACATCGAAAGGCCTTCGATAACGTCTGGCATGATGACCTGGTGTACAAGCCAAAACGATACAATCTTCCCATCTTCTTGGTGAAGATAATTAAAAAATATTTGTCGCACTAGACATTCCGTGTTTTGCTGCATGATGCAGTTTCCAAAGCGCAAGAGATCTCCGTAGGGAAGCATACTAGGTCCACTTTTGTTCAACCTTTTCACCTCTGACAAACTCCCGCTTGTTCCTCCTGAGGATTGTAAAATAAGCCTGACGGCAAGCTGATTTTCAGGGAACAGGTAGACGAAACTGTCACAAAGTGTAACGTTCTGTAGCGACTGTACCAATTGATCAACAGAAGGTCAACATTATCTCTGAAAAACAAGCTTGCTGTCTACAAACACATCACAGTCCAGGTCATCGAAAACAGCATGCCAGTCTGGTCACAACACAGGTGCATAATTGGAGTTACGGAAGATGGAGTTCGATGAAGTAGCGATGGTGTTGATTGCAAGTGCTTCATCTGCGGGTGCCGACATTTTGAAGATCCGTAGTCTTCAAATTATCGAAATAGAAGCAATTCAGACCAAGCGCTTAACGTTTGAGTGACGAACTTTCTGAGGTGAAATCATTTGACTCGACGGAGGCATTTTATGCCTCTTCGCTGATCGATTACAGGCCAAAGTGTATTTGTTACTGGTGAAGAACTGATAGCTTTGGGTATAGCTGCTTGATTTCCGTGCGTAGATCAGCAATTGCAGACGTTAGCGGTGATAGCGACGGAAACGCATCCGGAAAATGGTTGGTGATGCTGAATGCGGATTTGCCCTTGTGAAGTAGTGCACAATATGGCGGTCGACGCATCCAAAACCACGCCGAACCATACATCACTTCTGTCCTCAGCGTTGAACACCTGCCTCTGAAATTGAAAAAAAAAAAAGGAAGAAGGAAGGCCCCTCTTTTAAGATCAGTACCTCTATTAGTACACCCTTAAGACGCCACTAAAACTCTCTAGACTAACCAACCGGTTACTAACACAGAATTAAATAATGAATTTTAACAAGCGCGTAAAATATCCCTTCGTTTAATTCCAAGTCAAAAGAGGCGTAAGCAACGAAATTGTGTGCAATCTTTCATGTGCCATACAACAATGTTTGCAATCTTTCATACAACAGGCTAGATTCAGGCATTATCTGACTAAAATTTTCATGATATATCCCATTTGTACACTGAAAATTTATTTTTGTAAAGAAGCATGGATTTTGTACATAGAACAAATGTCTCGTATATTGTATGAAACATTCATAATGTTTTTTATCTGGTGAAATGCTATCATTACACCTTTTTTGTAAAATGCACGAAATGAACTTCGTGATGACCAGCCAATCAGCCGCTTCTTCTTTATACCGCACTCCATGCACGATGGTGTTTGTGCTGGTATGGGCGGGCATGATTCCATCTATCCCAAAATAAAAATCAAAAAGCGCTGTCGAAGAGCTATAACTTCATGCTCATTAATCAAGATTGTTCTCACGAGCCAGCGTGGCCTAGTGAGATCCACCACGGATTTAGAATCCAGCACTCTTCAAATATTCAGGTTCGAACCCCGCCGTTCAAAACAATAAAAAAAAAACGCTGGACAATTCCACGTGATGAGCTTTTTTTGTCAATTACATTTTGAGTCGATAAAGTAGATCTGTCAGTCTTTCATGCAACCACCAGAGAGACGTTTCTTTTTAATTTGTGACAAAATATTCGTAGCTCTTTGCATTGTTTCCGTACAATGTACGAATGTTCTTTCTGTGCCAACAAAAGCTTCGTGCTTTTGACATTTTTGAACAAATCAGTTTCGTTGCTGAAAACAACGAATGGATTTGTAATATAAACTAAAATTAACTTTCAGTGTAGTTTTCTTTGATGTGTTCTCAAAACGATTAGTTATTTTCCATTTTAGCAACGGCTTTTCCAATTTTTCACACAAAACTACAATGTTTGTAGGATTGTACTTTCTTTTGTTTTTAACTTTTTGTTGAATGGACAAAAATTGATGTAAATTTTGGTTAAATTAGTACACTAGAGTGTAATGTTTACATGTGCAAAACATCGTCACAATTTGACAAGTGGTTATTGACATGGCTTCCAAGTGAAAAGTGCTTCAGCAAGTAAGGGCGCTGTTGTGGCAAATCCAGACCAGTCACACAGGTGGATCACGAGCAGTTGGGAATCGACATATGAAAGATTTCCGTGTGGTAAAATCGTGCAAGCAGATCAAGACGACTCAGCGGTGAGCTGGCAGCAGAAGACAACTGACCCCGTGAACGCAAGGAATTTGTGGGATTACTTCAAGCGCTTTCTTCAAGCATCAATTCTTCTGTCTGTTTCTTCCAGCAGACAATGAAGCGGGCCGGACTTCATGTCTTCAAGATAAGGAAGGCGCATAACCGAATCGATAAACAGAATACGGTGGTCGAATCCCGCGTCAAGAAGCTGTACCACGAGTGGTTGTTGCAGCCGAAATGCATCGTAATGGACGACGAGACAAACATTAGAGCGGACGCCAAGCAGATTTCAGGTATGGAGTTTTTCGTCGGCAAACCCCGCCTGAATATTTCGGAGAAGTTCCGGAAGAAGAAGGTCGACCAGTTTGCCAAGAAGTAGTTAGTGTGGCAGGCGTACTGTCGGTGCTCCAAATTCAGTAAGCCACTCATACTGACCGGCACCATCAACGGACAAATTAATAATGAAGAATGCATCCAGAAGCGCCTGCTGCCCTTACAAACCGAAACCGGCGATGTAGTGGTACGAAGCCAACGATATTGTTTTTGTGCCGAAGGAGGCAAATCCGCCAAACTTTGCGCAATAGAAAAATTCTAGGCGACTGGGAAAGGCATGCTCCGGAAGGCAGGGAAGGTCTTCAAAACCGACAAAGATTTGAACAAAGAGTGAATGAAAGGGTGTCAAAAAGGTGGCACAAGTGTTGCACAGTTAAATCCAAGGTACGCGCATTTAGCCTAGAAGAAGAGGTTGAATCAACCGACTTTGCAAAAACATATCTAATATGTAAAGACTGGACTCGGAATAAATGAGACACTCAAAAAATGATCACCAAAAATTCATTTTAAATCGGATTAAATAACTATATATTAGCTATGTTTTGGCGTAATTTATTTATTGAATTTCCTCCCCTAAGCTGAATGCTCGTACATTTCTCTTAACACTGCTCATGAGATCTTGGGCGAGACTTTGTCCATCTTCCGTACACAATTTCTCCCAGTTTTCTTCAAAGCTTCATCGGTTTTGAATAGACGCGCGCTGGGTAGCTCAGTGGTTACCCGTTCTGCTTACTGAGCAGGATGGTCGGGAGTTCAATCCCAGGCCCGTCCCCTTCTCTTGCCATTTTCACTTGCCTCTTTCTATCACCACTGAGATTTGAAAATAAAAAGCAGACTACTGCGCTCTCTTTCATTGATCGCTTCACTTACCACAGTGCATCCATGATCCAAAAATAAACCTGCCTCACTAACACAACTATCCTTCCCTTGGCAATTGTAGAGATGCAGTTGAGGTCACGGTCTCTAATAACAACGATTGTCAAACTAATCATCCTTCTTCTCCCCCTCCCCAAAGACCGTGAGGACGTGGCCGGCGCCGGTACTGATCTATAAATAAAATTAGTGAATCCTGCACATTGAAGATGTAAAGCTACTCTCAAGTTCCATCTATGTGGTTCTCTGTGCAATTACACTCGTTCTGATCAGTAAAGGCGTAGCAACTACGATATTGCACGGTATTTTTTTAAAAAAAAAAAAAAGCTTCATTGGTTTTGAAGGTTTTTCCGCTTTTTTCAACTTCTTCTTCATTATCGCCCAAAACTTTTCGATCGGACGAAGTTCTGGTGTATTTGGCGGGTTCACCTCCTTCGGGACCACATTAACGCCCTTCGCTTCGTACCAATCCATTACAGGCTTGGCGTAATGGCACAAAGCGAAGATCCGGCCAGATCAGCGTGGGACCACGGTGAGAGCGGAGGAAGGGCAGCAAGCGCTTCTGCAAGCATTCCTCTCGATAAATCTGCCCGTTTCATGGTGCCGGTTGTAACGAACGGCTTGCTGTACCGTCCGCACTCGCAGATCGCCTGCCACAACAGGTACTTCTTCGCGAATTTGTCCATCTTTCTCTTCCGGAACTTTTCCGGAACCTCCATGCAGGACGTACCGACAAAAACTCGAAGGCCGGGATTTGTTTGGTGTCCGCCTTGATATATGTCTCGTCGTCAGACGAGCCTGCGCTTGATCAGCCACTCACGGTACAGCTTCCTCGCACGCAATTTGGCCACCGTGTTTTGCCTGTCAGTCCGGTTTGGCGCCTTCCTGACCTTAAAAACACGAAGCCCAGCCCGCTTCATGGTCTGCTGGACAAGACCACTTCGACGAATTGACCTTTTTGGCCACGTCTCGGGTTGAAAGGTGCGGGTTATTCTTAAAGTACTGCCTTATCTTCCACGCCTTCTCTGGGTATTCCGTTTTCGGTTTCGGCCGCTTCCAGCGGCGCTCGATAGTCTTCGTCCTGGAACATCTCCACAACGCGAACACGGTGGAATGGTGGATTCCAAGCCTTTTTGCCGATCCATCTGTGCGACTGGGACCACTCGATTTAATTTTTACCCACGCGATAAAAGCATACCCAAAACTAAGGTCTCGTATTTTTTCCCAGTCCAATCATTATCTCCCTGAGAGTTTCAAAAATAACCGACTTGAAGTGCATTTTGGTGACTACTTTTGTCTGCAAGGTACAAATGCCGGTAGACGACAGGTGGTCAAAAAAATGTCTAGCTCTCTTTGAAAGTAGACTCCCACTTCTAGAACAAATTTGAACAAGACTCAATATGTAAGCGCAAACTGCATTCGAGAATAGCTACCTCAATCGTAACAAGCTATACAGCTTGTCTTCTATGAGATTATATCAAATTACACCAGATTTGAGCGCACTAAAAAGAAACTTTCATCAGAGCCATTTGATTTGAATGTTTACTTTGACGCCCCTCTCCGAACGCAATCACATAAATAGATATATCTGGCTTTGACAGCTTCAACCCTTTTACCACCTTCCCTGATTTACACTTTCCGGGTAAAAGTGGCATCATATTTCCAGCTATCAGATCTTTATGGTTTTGTTTGCACTTTCACTTCAAACCCTCTCTCTCTCACTCCCTTAAGTTTGATGATATCCTCGAAGAAAAGGGGTTTGCATCCAACGTGACTTCCGAAAGTGACACAAATTGGTTAACCAAATATTGGTCTGCTCATTATAAATTCGGTGCTTGATTTGATGACACGTCATCCGCTGGATGTGCGTCCCAACCTAAACGGAACAGACAAGAGGCACGAAAGAGGCATTTTTAATTAAGAACAGTTCCGCAGCATGACCGGGCGACCGCCTTGTAGGCGGAAATGTCAACCCATCATTGCGGGAACAAATATTATCGGAGCTCTCGCGGGGTAATCAGATCTTGCTTTACGATTCCGTCGCCTTGAATGGGCTATCCGGGTGCGTTGCGGCGCCGCCAACGACGATACGATGGTCGAATTTAACAGTTTTTATACTGCTGCAACCATTCACACGGGTGGTTGAAATCGTAATTAAAAGTTGTCAATCCACCCTTGCTTGCCTGCTCGGGGTGTCGGTGCTGATGGTGGGATGTAAAACTGAGATTGTAAGACAAAGCCGCATGACATTTCCGCGCATTTTTCCGGCACCAATGAAAATGGGCATGACTTTTTCCCTTCGTTGCGATAGGATTCGAGGGTGGAGAAACTTTTATTCGAAAGGTTTTAGAGGAATGAATAAGCCCATAAAAATTACGATACCTAGTTCGAGGTTTGAAATAATTCAAGGAATTTCTTTTTTTAAGGGGGGCAACGCAGTACTGAGTTAAACTTGGACTACCATGATACTAATGCAAAATTACACAGTATCAAACAGATCTCAATCAAAAACTGTTGGAGTGAAGTAAGGACGCTACAAAGCGAACAAAAATATACATTGTGAATTAACAAGTAGAAGTTTACCACGTTCAAAGAACCAACATTTACACCGCACATGCCACATGCCAGGCTCTTTTAAAGAAAGGAAAGGTTTCAGTGGGTATGATTTATTGCCAACTAAATCTTGCTTATTGAATGTATATTGATTCTGGAGAAAATCTACCAAACTCTCCAGCGACAACGGTTCTACCAAACTGTACCGTGAAGCAGGGAAACCTAATATCCCTAGAGACAATCCTGAGGACGTGCAACAATGGGATTGAAAAAGAAAAAGAAGACAATCTATTTACTGATAAGCTCTCGTGCGAAAGGAGTAAACAAATGGCTTGTATTTAGCATTTTTGGCAGATAAATAATATCTCGGGATTTGTTTTCAATTCCTTCTGCGTCTACCGACCGTCCTTTCGTTTCGTATGCTTTTGCTGCCCAAGAGGGGCTTAGGTTTTCAATGAAATGGAGAACTAGTTTTGGCCTTTAAAAAAATGATATGGATTCCAAGTCTTTTGGTAATGGTGAGCAGTGTGGTTTGTACCTGACAGCACCCGACAAACGACACTGAATCTCAACTTTTCGCCTTCATTGATCAAGAAGTCCATAACGACCTATTCAAATGTGCAGCGATCCCATCTATTAAAGCCCATAGAATCATTTGCTCTAGATCAAATAAATGTGTCCAAGAATAGCTCAGACATGAACCTTCTCATAAAGTTCCCAAGCGTGTTCGAGGCTTCAATAAACGATCTCAGGGAACACGAAGACTGATGTCAGTAATATGATTTGAACAGAAATATTAAGACATTTTCTATTGTCTTTCATGTCGGTTTGTCGCCGGTGTCGGTGGTGTAGTGGTAAGCATGACGGCCACTTTGCACCCCAGTGGGTCTGGGTTCAATCCCAGTCGACGTCAGTGCTTTTTCTGAGGCGAAAAAATCTGGTCACGTCTTCCTTCGGAAGGGAAGTAAAGCCGTTGGTCCCGGCTCATAGTCATGAGTCGTTAGGTAGGGTCCAGGTAGTGGAATCGTCTCCCTGGCGTCGGTGATTGTCACCATGTGAGGAAATAGGCCGACGGAAAATAAATAAATAAAAAAATAATGTTGGTTTGTCGGTGCCTGCAGTGCAGTGATTAATTACGTTAAATTAAGTGTGAAATAATGAATTTGGTGCTGAAAAATTATTTCCATCGTTCACATAAAAGTTCTTTGGCACCTGAAAAGTTAAGTACCATTGATCTCTTGTGCTAGTTTTAATTAAATTTTGATTGTGGAATTTGCTCCAGTGACGGCGTACGGCTGGTGACTTTTTTTTGTAGGACAAAATAAAATAAATAATGGTCCAATGCCACTAAAAGAGATCGTTCCTGTCCATATAAAGCCAACGTGCATCCGGCTAAGCAAAGCATTCAACATACCACGTGACATTGATAAAACCATCCAGCTTTATTATGTTTTATTAAAGTTTTTATGAAAGCCACTGGAAATCAATTTGGTTTAATTATCGTAACAAGAGGTGCCAATAGGTTTCATGATGCCTGGTTTATGAGAACCTCACAGCTACTTTACAACGATCTTAAAACCTTGTCTTCTAAAGTTCCTTTTATTACTATCAAAGGTTTTATTTTGACTTTATGAACTCGTAAAATGCTGTTTTGAAATGCCGTTTTAGAAATCATTCAAATTATCTTATAATGGTCAGTTAAACAAGCACGTTAAACCCATTTTGCCAGCAGTTAATGCATTAAATAGCAAATTGGCATTGAGGAAAGTTACCAAATGACCAAAGAGTTTTATAGTAGCCATTGCGAGGTAAATTGGCTTTTTGGCAAAACTGTGATTCTTTCTAGTCGCCATATTGAAATATTTGAAATAACTGAAATGTGGAAAAAATACACCAAATTTTAAATGTAATTCAAATTAACTGTAGATCAGAGACTAATTTTGGCATTCTTTAGATAACCTTATTAAAATACATTAATTTCTGGAAATTCATGATGATTTTATTGAATATATTTGTGTCAATTTTGTTTCTGTAGATGTAAACTGCCATTATTTCCGAGGCGTATTAATTCTCGGCTTTCATCGTACTGATTAAATGCGAAATATGATTTGTTACATAATACGCTGTGACCGTATTAGGGAAAACAAATGTTTCAACCTGTTGATATGCAAATTTGTAAGGCAGCAAAAGTAGGTCATTTTGAATTGAAAAATTGAACTACTTGAACTGATCGAACTTCTTTCAAATGTCATTGCGGAAAATTGGTGAGTTTTTCTGATCAAATGGCCTATGAATGAAGTCATTCCTTTAAGCCAAACGAGAGTAATTAGTGTTCAAAAACCTTTCACTTTTGCGTAACGCTCTCATTTTTCAAAATTTTGAAATGACACCCAGTATAGAAAATAGAAACGTAGTCGTACGTTAAAACTGAAAAAAGATGAATAACTCATCCCACTGAAATAATGCAGGTATAGTATATTCAAGAAAGTTTTAAATTTAGATATTGCAAATAACTTTGTAGAACATTACATTGTCCTTAAAATGAAATATTAAATGTTTCAGTGAACGGGTTTTTTTTGGAGGTTAGTTCTTCTAAAACCCTTTCTATCTCCAATTGGGCGAAACATAAATTTTTTATGTCTTCAGCATAGTTGTTTGTATTGACTTTTTCTACAATTTTGCTGAAGACATCTATTCTCTATCCTAAACTCCTAAAACAAAGATGAATTTTTATCTCACTTTTAGGGGGATTGCTCGCAAAGTCATGCCGTCAAAATATGATGCTTGTCATATCTAGCAACTCTGCCAAAGACGCCATCCCCCTTGCTCCACTATTTACGAAGCTATGAGTTGAGAGCGTTAAAATCGACTTTTTGACCACTGTGCACCGTGAAGTTTGACAGCTAAATGGTCACAGCCCTATGCTGACTTTGATGGCAGCCAATAGGTTTTATGAAGTTGCTCAAATGGT
>JASCZW010012421.1:0-28536 GCA_034211315.2 Aedes japonicus
GTAGTCGATCAATATTACATCGGATTGCGTGTAAACTTGCTCAAATTCTCCTGAGAGGTTGTAGCACGAATGCGTGTTTGGTCCATTGTAAGCGAACGCGGCACGCGCAGAGCTTCTTCATACCCAAAACGGAATGCATGATGTTGCCAAATCATTCCATTGACATGCCTATACCCTTAGCTAGCTCCGGGACCCTCCAATACGGTGCTCGTACGGCCACAACGAAAACAGCAAACCACTTATGAATCTTTTGAATCGACGGAGCATAGTCTGGAAAATACTTATCCAACTTGGTTTTGGTTTCGGCAGCCGTTTTCTTGCGTAGAAAATAGTATTTTATAAAAACTCGAAACTCGGGTTTTCGCATTTAAAAAAAAAAAACTCGCTGATCGGTCTCTTCTCACTGTTGTCATTAATTAACGCGTGGACAGAAATGGCTGAAATTTTGACAGCCGTCATTCCAGGAGTGAAACTCGTAAAAAATGGTTCACATTGGCGATTACCAACGCCATCTGTTGGAAGTTAAAGGGGCTTTTCAGGCAGCCTAGTATTCCGAAACCGAAGTGACTATTCTGGGTAAATCAAATTGGAGTGTCACGTCCCTGCAGGTTACTTTTCTCACTTCAGCAATCGACAAACGTCACTGCGACTCTCGGAATAACCCTCACTATGTACGATGTTTGCGTATAATAGCTTCAATTCACAAGCTGATGTTCACAAATTAACAGCGTACGAATACTATGCATCCAATAAGGAACTTGGTTACATTCTGAGTGACTTCCGATCATAAGCTATTCATGTTTTCGTTGGGGCGTAGAACCACTTTATTGAATTGAACTTTTGTGGTACACCCCTGTTTACTATTACTATTCGCATCTTAAAGCTTGACCACCATTAGTCAAGTGAACAGCCTAAGACGCGTCTCCCAGTCAGGCAAAATCGAGTTTCTACAACCCACCACCTTTTCAGGATTCGCTGTCCTAATTTCTTCAGGTTGCATAAAGCCACTGTCCAGAAATTTAAGTCTGCTCTTGTACAAAGCATCACAACTGCAGAGCAGATGTTCTGAGGTTTCACGTTCCATGTTACAGAAGCGACAGGTATCATTCTGAACCTGGCCAATGTTCTTCAAATGATATCTACTCGGGCAATGTCCGGTTACTAGGCCAGTATTGGTACAAAGAGCTCTCTTATTGAGCTCCAAAAGCTTTTTACTGATTGTAACATTTGTAATTATAAATTATAAATATATTATTATAAATTGTATCTCTCAACCAGGATAATGGCTGACTGACTTCTGGGACTCTAGGATTACAACTAATAACCTTATCTTGTACGTTTGAATTATGTTTGATAGTGGCTTATCAGAATCAATACGAAAGAGTCATGTCTGACCCAAGATTAAAATTGGCTGTCAAAAGCTGGCGTTTTACGTGTTCTGGAGTTCCATAAGAACTGGGTTTTGCAAACTTGTTAAGTTTGCAAATAAAGTTCTTTTAACAAAGAAAAATATTGAACACCAATGTAACATTTTTGGTTTTATGAAGGTTTTGAAGACAATGATTTGGATTTGTAGATTGTTTTAAAACCTTAATAAAACTAACCATGTTTCTTGGGCAGGCGTGGTTACGGGCACAATGATGATGTAGTTCATCAAAATTGTCACAGAGTTCACAGCTTGATGTTGTACATTATCGACAAGGAGGTTAAGAGTGTTTTGACCGTGCTTCTTAGTTGTAAAAGCTACAAGAGATGTCTAAAGAACGTTGCAGACATATTCCATTATTCTCAGAATATCTACGGCACTCCAAACTATTCTTGAGTCCAGATGTTGATGATTTGCATGATCAACAAGGCGATTCTCAATGTTGCAACGTCGAGTGTTGATGTTAAGAAGACTAAGTTGCTTGGAGCAATCGATGTGCCTCTGCAGGAGGTCGCCGATGAAACACGCCATAGCGACGTTACGCTTTGTTTCCAGTAGCTCCAAGTTGATAAGCTTGCAAGCTTTCGTAGTTTGGTAAGTTTCGTGGCTCGCGCCAACGAAGATGCTGCAGAGCAAAGCGAATAAATCTTCGCTGAAACGGCTCAGGTTGACGTTTTGGTAGAATGGAGACCAGTCGAATGCGGAATATTTCAGTATTGGGCGAACCAAGGAACAATATAATGGCGTGAGGCAGTACATGTCCTTAAAGCTTTTAGCAAAACGAATTTGTTCCTTAAATTTCCTTTCTGCAGAAGTGGTAACGGAGTCTTATGGTTATCTATATTTGTAATTCTATAATGTCAGTTTATGCACAGTAGCATTTTATCTGTTGCGCATCCTATGCCTCTAGAATGCATTACTGAAAGCACATTATTTTTCACCTCAAGGTTATCTTCTATTTCGAACGAATTACGTCATAATGGATTACCTTCATAATATTTCACTTCTTTCATTATTTGTGATGTTGGTGTCTTCGCTTTTGAATATGTTTCTGCACTAACGATGCATGTAACCTATCTATATACAGTGTGTCTCACAATAGGTGTCACCTTTTTTCAGCCTTGGTTTATTTAACCTGGGTAATTTTAACAGTGGAATTGATTATACCCGTTTTGAGTGTATTATTTCGACAGCTTATCACTGAATATAAATAATCAATTCCGTTTGTATTTATATTTATTAGCTACCATGGAAGCCATACGGAAGCAAGTTTTTTGCATTTGCAAAAGCTTAAACCATGTCAGACATTCAATAGCCTTAGCAGTTCGGAGTGAGTTAGCGTTTTGTTTTTCGTACCTTGAAACGATCCAGGAAACTTTAAATGTCCATATTCCACACAAAGGAGATGCCAGGCGAACTGTCAGATCGAAGAAAAAGATCAAATGTGTGAGGGAGCTAATAAGACGTAATACGGCCGTTTCTGGCTGTAAATTGAGCAATCAATTTCAATTGTCCCCTGCTTCAATTAACAGGCTCCTCAAACATGAAGAAACAACGGGTTCACGGGTTGACGGAGCATTAAAAGCAAGCTAGGGTTCAAAAAGCAGAAATCTTTTTGGTTCGGCACGGTGACTGCGAGATTTTATTTACGGATGGAAAGCTCTTCCTTCTTCAGGACAGTCATAATCAACTAAATGAACGTGTGTATGGCAAAAGTGTTGCCAATATTCCAAGAGCTAAACTAGCTGTGAAACGCTATCAGAATGTATCGAAAATCATGGTATGGGGCGCTGTTTCACGAAAAGGAAAACTTCCTCTTCCTTTCATAGAACCTAACGTAAAATTACAAGCGTGGTGCACGGAAAATTTGCCCGATTTCATCACAAGCGAAGAATAGCCTGCATGTTCATCGGATCTCAACCCACTTGACAATTTTTTTGGGGTTATATGCTTCAACATATAGACCCTACAGAAGGGCTTACTTTAGATCGACTCAAGAAACATTTGGTTGATATTTGGGACCAAATTCCTCAGGAAATCGTGCGTGCCAGCTGCGATGGGATTACAAAGCGTTTGTGCAAAGCCAGCAAGGAATTAATATGGTTTATTTCTATAACATTTATCATTTAAATGAAAAATAAATGCTATAATTTGGATGTTTTTTTTTTGCTGTAATCCCAATTTGTTTAAGTGGCACGTATTGTGAGACACCTTGTGTTGTGAGACACCTTTGGAAGCATAAAATAAGTTTCTGTCTGGCTGACTATCTGAACCTTATAGACTCGAAAACTACTGATCCAATGGAAAAGGTTCTTATGAAAATTAGAGCCCCCCCCCCCATCCTTCACTGGAAGGGTGGACTTCCATTCAAATGAAAAACAAATTTCAGCACAACTCGAAAACTAATCAAGCAAAGAAAACTAAATTTAGCATGTGGTAGTTTTTAGAGGTGAAACATGTTTTTGTGCTAGTTTGGGACCCCTCCCTTTTTAGAAGGGGAGGCTCCAACACAAATGAAACAGAAGTTTCTGGATAACTCAATAACTAATTATGCAAATGGAATCCAAATTTAGCATGTGGGGTTTTCTGGAGACCAAAAATGTTTCTAGGGTGATTTGAGACCCCTCCCTCTCTCTAGCAGGAGTCTGTTATACAAATGAAGCACGCATTTATGCCAAACATGACAATTCTTCCTACTGTAATGAACATTTGCATGCAGGGGTTTTTGGGACTGGTGAAGGTTCTTATGATGGTTTGAGACTCTTCCCCCGTCTGAAGGGAGATGAAACTACAAATGAAACATAATTTTGTGCATAAGTTGAGAACTAATCAAACAACAGGAACCAAATTTGACATCTGGGGATTTTTGGAGACCAATTTTTTTCTATGGTAGTCTGAGACCCCTCCTCTATCAGGAGCCTTCCCTCTTATACAAATGAAACAGATTTTTGTTTACATAACTCGAGAATCAGTCAAACAAATGGAACCAAATTTGGTATGTGAAGGTTTTTGAAGGCAAGAAATGTTTCCACGGTAGTGAGAGACCCCTCCCCTCTTTGGAAGGTGAAGGAGGCTCTCAAACAAATTTAACACAAATTTCAACCAAACATAAGAATTATCCCTACTGTTATGAAAATTTATGCAGGAGGATGAGGCCCCAAAGGCCGGAGAAAGTTCTTATGATGGTTCGAGACTCCTTCCTCGTGTGGAAGGGAGAGCTCCCATACAAATGAAACAGAAATTTCAACCAAACATGAGACTTATCAAAGCAACTAAAACACAAAATGAGTGTTTCTCGGGTAAGAAGCATGTTCTGATCAGAGCTAGTAAATCTCACGGCCATCATGTGACAATGAAAAAACAGACCATTTCACTGTCACGAGAAGAAACGAACTATCAAGAGCTTTTTTGTCATTCTCATACCATCATGCAGTCGTGAGGTTTTTCCTCATACGATTTTGTTTTACAAATTTCTAACTAGTCAACTTGAAATTACCCAAGCATTAATATGTATTTATTTATTTATTTATTTATTTATTTAATCAATTTAGTTCATCGGACTTATTGTCTACATGACACAAACTTAAAACTAAATAAAACGGGCATTACAAACACGAGCCAAAAAGTGAGCTGAAGATTCGCCAAATTCAAACAATTCTTCGAAAGTCGTAAACGCTCGCATCATAGCTGTTAGAGGTTCGTTATTTCCAAACGCTGTTCGATGGAATCGGGGTTGAAGAAGAGTACCACTCCGTAATGCTCTCGGAGGAACTCGGATGTTCAGTTGAGAGAGAAGCCTCGAGCAGTCGACCTCTCCATTCAAAAGTTTAGCAACAAAAACCGCTTGTTGATTTTTCCGTCGACGTTCCAAAGTATGCAATTGCAGCAGATTGCAGCGATCTGAATACGGCGGGAGATTTTGCGGATCACGCCATGGTAGATTACGCAATGCCATCCGGATAAACCTGCGCTGTATTGTTTCTATCCTCAAGCTCCAAGTCAATTGATAAGGAAGCCAGACCAAGGCGGCATTTTCTAGGATCGGTCGTACAAGTGAGCAATAGAGAGCTTTCAGGCAGTACGGGTCAGTGAAGTCTCTTGAGATTTTTGACACAAACCCTAGCTGGCGATTAGCCTTAGAAATCACAGCAGAGCGGTGGAGGTTAAACGATAATTTATGGTCCAGTAGAACACCTAAATCGCTGAACTGGTCGGTTCTATGTAGAACAATGCCATTGATGGTATAGTCGAAAACAATCGGCTGCTTGATGCGGTAATACGACATTACCATACACTTTGGAATGCTGATCATAAGTTTATTCCGACGGCACCAATCAGTGAATCGATCCAATAATGATTGAAGACGAGTACAATCCTCGGCAGTCCGTACTACAAAAACAGCTTTAGATCATCAGCATACGCAAGCCTGCAGCCATCTCCTAGTAGAAGCAATACGTCGTTGAAGTATAAAACAAACAGCAGCGGTCCAAGGTTGCTACCCTGTGGAACACCTGACGAGTTCGTAAAGAAACAGGAAGTGCTTGTATCAAGTTTTACTCGCAGAGCCCTGTCTGTTAAATACGAGCACAGCCATGATGTCAATCTTTCCGATGTGCCGAGTTTTGAAAGCTTCGCCAGCAGAATTTCATGGTTGATTGTATCAAACGCTGCTTTTAGATCAGTATAGACGACGTCTACTTGTGCCCCTTTCTCCAATTGATCAAAACAGGTCGTGGTAAAATCTAAGAGATTGGTGGTAACCGAACGTCCAGGCATGAAACCATGTTGATCGCCAGAGATGTAGCATTTGGTGCGCTCGAGAATGAAACCACTCACTATAATCTCAAACAATTTAGAGGCAGCTGACAGATTAGTGATTCCCCGGTAGTTTTTGACGTCACGTTTGTCTCCTTTCTTGTGTACCGGAATCATCAAAGACTCCTTCCAGACTGCGGGAAATTTCGATTCGGCAAAAGATTTGTTGAAGATCCTGCAGAGCGGCTCGACAAGAGCTCCATTGGTGCGACAATACACTGAAGACGGAATACCATCTGGTCCAGGCGAGAATGTACATTTTATTTTCTTGATGGCATTATTTACCATCAAGGGCGTTATCTCAAAAATATCCACGTCTACAAGGTTCAATGGAACGTCCAAAACAGCGGAGTTAAGTTCACTCGGGTTAATACTTTCCGCAGCAAACACTGACGAAAAATGAGTAGCAAAAATTTCACATTTTTCCTTACTTATAGACGTTTCAACATCATTCAAAAACACGCTAGCTGGAATAGTAGTATTTTTCCTCTTTGAATTTACATAACTCCAAAAACTCTTGGGTTTCGCCTTAAGTGAGTTTGTACCCGTAAAACGTAAGATTTGTAGAGTGACGAGTTAAGTTTACGGTACTCATTACATGCCAAGTGAAAACTACGCTTATTTGCCAGGGAACGGTATCGCCGGAGTTTACGTTGTAGAAGCATTTCGTGTTCGTTTTAGTTTTCGTAGCAAAGCAGAGCTCCATGGAGGAGAAACAGCGGGACGACGATAAGGAACATTCGTGTCTATCCAATCATTTAGTACAGCGCACAGCATTTCAGCCATTTCATCAGCATTTAGTCCAGCAAAAAGAGCATCCCAGTCAATGACAGAAAGAAAATCCCAAAGAGCATCGAAGTCAATTTTGTTATAGTCTAACGCCCGCACAACATTCTTATTCACACCATGCGATGGTACATCGTCATCAACTCAAAGATGGTACACAGACAACCAGTGGCGGGTGATGAAGGTCAATCGGTAATAGTGGTGAAACAGAACTCGAGATTTCAACAGGAAGATCCATTGGGCAAAAGAACAAATCGAGAATGCGTCCTAGGTGGTTGTGCACGAGATTTCTTTGATGCATGTTGAAGAAATCCATACCGTCAATCAAGATCGTGCTAGCCCTCGATGAAGATATAGAGTTCACGGGTTGAATCTGGCCATCAGAAAAATTCCAGGTCACTCCAGGTTGATTATAGCCACCGCATACCAGTAGACAATCGTTGTCAGAGCCTCTGTTGACAAGCTCATGGATCGAATCAATATGCCCGGTCAGTATACTGAGATCCTTACTTTTGTTTGGAGGAACATAAATGGCACAAAGCAAAAGTCGTTTGGAACCAATCTTCATCGATACACATACCTGTTCTAACGATTCTCCGCTGGACACTTCAACACTGCTACTGATAAACCGATGATGCACAGCAATAAGAACCCCTCCGAAACGACATTCACTGCTGTTCATTTGGCTTCGGTCACATCGGTATACATTAAAATTGTTCCCAAAAAGCTGCGTTGAATTGATTGCGTCGTCGAGCCCCGTCTCAATTAAAACGATAACGTCAAAATTGCAATCCATGGTATTGCAGTAAAACTCGTCGATCTTGGTCCGCAGCCCACGGACGTTTTGGTAGTAAACCCATAAACTACTATGTTTGGTGCGTCCAAGTGTTCTTCTCTCAATCTGTGATTGTTGAGGTGCGTCAGGAATCAGTGGAAAATTTCTGGAAACGGTGGGCGAATCAGGTCTTGGCGGACAAATAGCACATTCGTACTTGCCTGTGTTCACGGTTTGGAAGACCCTTTCCCCACACCCACACGTAGGGTCGGGACGGCTGTTGGTCGCTGGCTGGAATGACTCGACTACGGTGGGGGGTTGAGGGCTTCCATAGTGCTGTGTTCGGTGCGTCCCGGTGTTCTTCTGTCAAGCTGTGGTTGCTGAGATACGTCAGGAATCAATGAGATAATGCTGGAAACGGAAGGCGAATCAGGCCTTGGCGGGCAATTAGTGAATTCGTACTTGCCTGTGTTTACGTTTTGGAAGACTCTTTCCCCACTCCCACACGTAGGGTCGGGACGGCTGCTGGTCGCTGGCTGGAATGACTCGACTACGGTGGGGGGTTGAGAGCTTCCACAGTGCTATGTTCGGTGCGTCCCGGTCTACAAACGTGTGATGTACTGTAGTTTATTGCTTCATGCTCACTGAAGGCGGTGTCCTGGATGTTGGCGTCAAATAAACTGCTGACGGTTTCCGAAAATTTTGGGCAGAGTTGTCCTCAAATTCACGGAATAGATTCCTTCCGGCCACGTCGATGGATTCAGTGCGTTTGTCTTCAGTGATGGATCCAGTCCGACTTTGAATGAAACAAAGGTCATGCTGCTGGTGTCAGTTCCTTTGGCAACCAGTTTGACAACCTCCGGATCCTGGGTAGTGTCAAGGTTTGCTCTCACCATTGCCAAAACTTCCTCATTTGTAACATCCGGCCGTATGCGAGACAGGTAGAGCCAAAATTTGCCAAAATTTACAAACGACTTTGTGGATGTCTTTACAGGGGAAGAAAGTACTTCGGGATACTAAACCACGGGAGGCCGCAAAGTTCACGCATCGTTGGCAACTGTAGCTCGATGCGGTATGCAAGCTTTTTAGACCCTATTACCGTTCTTTACATTGCCTCCCGTCCTACCTGAGCATTCATGTCGCTAATGACGACTTTTGCTAGCTGCGCGAATAACGCTTTTTTTCGACCCTTGATTCACAGCTTGCACATTCCAGGGTGGCCACAGACTCGGGAAAATCTGGATATGCGGGAAAAATGCAGGAATCCAAAATCATCGGGAAATATGCGGGAAAAAGGCGGGAATTTCAAAAGTCATCGGGAATGTTTGTCATATGGAAGGAACCATATTCAAATCTTTTTCAAATGATTTGAGTAGCGTTTTTGTCATTTACTCGGTCCACCGATATCATTGTTCAGCCTGTTCAAAACGTATCGCTTAGAGCATTTTCAGTGGTGGTCTATTTTAACATCTTTATAGTTGATTTGCATCAGCAAACTTAAAAAAAAAACAGACCAACTTTGCGTTCCCCGCACCGGTGTATTATTTCTTGTTGTTAAACCCATCAACACCTATCATCTTGTCAATCTTACAATATCCAGAGATCAGAAGTTTTATTTTTTCAGAGACCGAGGATTTTTCGCAAACTTTTTACCATGGATTGGTTTCAGTGGTGGTGAGTGTGTGAATGCATGCATCTCATTTAAACGATATTAGATAGTGCTGATAGTGATAGATAGCGCCACGCCAACCTATGACAAGAAGCACTTTCTGCGACGTTGCAACACGCCAAGGGATATAATCCTAGACATTATGCGACAACTAGAGTAAACTGATGACTTTTTCCAGCTGTTGCGATGCAGCAGGATATGTTGGCCTTAGTATTACATAGGTGCACTGCAGCCTAACGGATGTTGGCGTATGTCCTCAGCTAGTTCTCTAGACGAAAACTTGGGGGTTGGTGACCCTGAGGTATTTTTGCAAATCTGTCCTTAAGACTTACACCCCGCATTATTTATGCCCCCAATATCGGAAAAGGTTAAGAAATTGATGGACAAAAATTTTCTCCTAAAAGTTCGAAAAAAATCTTGTAAATTCAGAACACTTAGAAACTCAGGGAACTTATAAGAAGCTCGGTATACTTTTAAGATTTGATGATGTCAAAGGACCATACCTGATGTCAAAGGAACAAACCATACAATCAGGGAACTTTCCAGAAAATCGGGGAGCTTTCCAGAAATTAAGAATTCTTCCTAGAAGTTCAGACAACTTCCCTGAAATTCAGATTGTTTCCTAGAAATTCAGGGAATTGTCCACAAATTCAAGGAGCTTACCACGAGTTCAGGGAAGTTTCCAAAAGTAAAGGATTCTTCACAGAAGTTCAGGTAACTATTCAGAAATTCAGGGGGCTTCCAGAATTTAGAAAACTTTTAGAAAGATTATTTTGGGTATTTTTCAGAAGTTCATAAAACTACTCAAGATGTTCAGGGAACTTCCCAAAAATTCAAGGAACTTTCCAGAAAATTAGAGAACTTCCAATAGAGAACAGTCAAGAAATTCATGAAGCTTTTCAACAGTGTGCGGATCTTCCTAGAGGTTTATTGAACTTCTTAGAATTTTAAACTTGCTAGACATATACAGAACTTCTTAGAAGTCCAGCGAACATGTAGAAGTTCAAGAAACTTCCTTGAAGTTCAGGGTTTTTAATGAATTCAAAAAACTTCTCAGAACTTCAGGAAATGCTCAAAAAGATCATGGAACTCCTCAAAAAATCAGAAAAATTTCCAAAAGGTCAGCAAACATCTCAGACGTTCAGAGAACGTCCCAGAAATTCAGAAAATTTCCCAGAAGTTCAGGGAACTTTCCAGAAGCTCAATTCAGAAAATTTCTCAGTAGTCCTGCGATCTTCCAAGAATTTCAGTAAACTTTTTCCAAGATCGAAAACGTCCGCAGATAAACAGGAAACTGGATTTTTTGAGCATTCGAAAAGCTTAGGAAACATTCAAAGGATTTTTCCATAAGTTTGGGGAGCTTCCTAGAACTTCAGGGATCTTTCCAGGTGATTGAGAAACTTTCCAATCATTCCGAAAACATTCCAAAAGTTCAGGGTATTTAAGCTATAAGAAGAACTTAAACTTCTTACTACTCGATTATTTTTCGAACCCAACCAAAACAAGAATAAAGAAACCAACTACTTTTTAATCAATTTCATAGAATTTTCTCCTATTCACAATCTTGGAGATTATAAAAAGTTCTTGTATGGTTTAACAAAAATTCGGTAATGTTAACTATTCCACAGAAATCCCATGGCTTCCAAGATTTTTTTTTCAATTTCTCCTAAGTTATTTAAATATGCTTTTTATCGCAGAATATGTACCTGCAGGATGTTAAAACGACTTCTGGGAAGCGAAAGCTGATCTTCTTAGTTTCTGTCATTTTCAGAAAGCTTTTCCTATTCCATGATTGATCAGCAAACTTTTTGGAAGTTCATCAAAGTTTCCAGAAACGTTAATAATTTTTCGACAATTCAATGAACTTCTATAAAGTTCCACCATGTCTCGAAAGACAGCGAGCAAACTTCATGATTATCTGGAAACTTACAATTATTTTATTCAACTGCCGAGAAGTTTAATCATGTTCTGGCATGTTCATTATAGGTATTTCCACCCAATCTTCATAGATATTCCGAAGTCCATTAAATTAAATTTTTGAAGAGTGCGTTCAGTAAGAAACTTAGAAGCTTATATAAGTTCTGAAATGATGCAACATAGATCCGGTATAAAACAAAATTTACAAACACCAGCGGTGCAGCGATGTTTTTGCGTTTGGTCTAAACAAATAAATCCAAACCACGATTTCAACCACCGTTGAAGATGCCCTTAGAAGATCTGGCTACACGGCTGTAACAGGTGAGGCCAGAAATAAACTTATCTTTCATGTGGTGGCGAATGTGTTTGAAGTTTGGCGAATTGCGTTTGCAAGGGTGTAAACACATGGTGAAATAAGAATTCGGGCAGCTGTGCTTAATGCCGTCTGACGTTGTTTGCCGGATTCCAGAGAAAAGAAAATGGTTCGGATAAATTTTGGCTGAAACCAAGAAGGAGCTACCAAATTTGACAACATTTGTTGAAAATTGGCTCATCCTGTCGCACAAAAAGGCGTATGTTAAATAAATGGAAAGTGTCTGGTGGTAAATCAAACTGGAAAAAGTTTGGGAGCTCAGAGATTTAGCTACGAGTAATTTATATTAACTCATCTTAACAAACGGGAAAATAAGACAAAAATGGGGGAAAAATTCGGGAAAACTGCGGGAATTTTTAAATAAAAATTGTGTGGCCACCCTGACATTCTCGCATTGATCGGCAACCATCCAAACACGCGTTGACGCATTTTGCCCAGCACTACAAAGCCGGCTTCCATCTCGTTTGTAGTACCACAGCTCTGGTAAAAGTTGCCGCTCGATGCCCGCTTTTCTATACCTTCTACCCTGTCCAGCAAACCTCCTGCAGTGCTACGACTTCGATGTTCCGTGGTTGAAGTTCGTCGTAGATTATCCTATCGCAGTTTCCAATCGTAGTCCGTAATCGTTCCAATGTCATTGCCGATTGTTCCGTTCCATATTAACTTCTGCATCATTTTTAAAGGCGGCTTGTTGGGCCTTTCCCGAGCCCCTGTCTTGCCAGAGGACCATCGTAAACAGCACTCCCAAGTAACAATTTTGGTTTTATAAGGGTTCTGAAGAGCATGAATTAGACTTCAAGAATGCTATAAAACCATGATAAAACCAGCAATGTTCCCTGGGCTGTTTAGAGTCCCACGCTGGCACGGAGACGATGGTCAGCCGATCCTAACATGGAGAACACACGCTGTTTTGAGCCGCCCCTGACATGGTGAACAGACGCTCAGATAGATTGCACCCTTTGAAGAGGGAAGCCCCCCTTCCCTGTCAGCATATGACCAAGGTCCCACCGGGGTTGGTTACCCGATCTTTCCAATGGTTACTCATACACCAGTCGGCACCACGGGGAGGTAGCGATAGGAGTTACTGGACAAGAGGCTAAAGATCGCAACAGGATTTATTTTATACCTGAGGGATTCCATCCAGAATGTGCCGGAAATCCCAAAAATCATACCCGATCATCATTGATTTGGATGAAACTTGGCACATGAGTTCGGTACGTTGGAAAAAAAAATTCCACTGGTGTTAAGATAATTTGGGTTCAAGAGTAACTTTTGAGATGGGCGTATGTGTTTTTTCCAACATTTTACTTGAAAAATCGTAGTTCAAAAACCATTACATTTAGAGAAAAACTTTATATAAAAGAATTGTAGGGAACTAAAAAGCCTTTCTTAAAAAAATATACACAGAAAAAAAATTTTTTTTCATCAAGAAAAATCAAAAATAATTACTAAAAATAAAATATCTAAAAAAACATTTTTTTAATATTTTTTTAATTTTTTGTATGGAAATTTGAGGAAAAAAGACACGTTTTGAAAAAAATTCTAGGATAGACGCTTTTATAATAAAAAAGTTTTTCAAATAGCGAACTTTGGTGTATATTTCAAATTTTGGTTATTCATTCTTATAAATAAATTTTGATGTTACAATATGGTTTTGGAGATCATTACAAACAATAATGATTCTAATGATAAACCACGTAAACGCAACCGTTTTCAAGATATTTCTGATTTTCTTTCAATAAAATTTCAAAACCTCAAAAAATACGCCCTTTTCATAAATTACTCGCGATATTAAAACAACAATAGCTAACGATTGTTTCTCTTGTGTTTTTAACCTTTTTAAAACACATGTATGTGCCTCTTACTTACTCTTAACAGCTCGTCGATTGAAAAGCTTCACTTAAAGTTATAAGACAAAAATAATGAATTATGGTTGGATTTATATTTATATATACCATTTATTAGTCTCGGTCATTGATAATATTACATAAACATTATATAAACTATTGATTGCTTTTATATATATTATGAATCCTGCCTTCTTCGTCATTCGAAAACAGTTTTACAAAAACTTCGTTTTCTGAAATTGGAACGAATGAGTGGTACTTTTGTGTACCTGCAATCGTTTTAGTCTGTCGGCAAATTTCATTCCATTCTGCTACCCCTGTTCATACTCTTCATGTGATACATAACAAAACGACATTTTGTTAAACAATCATCACTTTTTGGTTCGCCCATTCGAATAACTCTAATGCACTTTTTATAGGGTGTTCATGTTGTACAGCAAGGCTTGCATATCTTGCCATTCGTTTTAATGTACCACCAATTGCATCGCAAGGTCCCTTACCGTGGGATGTTGCGGAAAAATGCCATTCAGCATCAATATTGTATTTCTTTTAAACTTACAAAGGCTTGCAAAGTTCTTCCTATTTTTATATTGGGATGCTGCCCCGTCAGACATAAACGTAGCTTTCTTTACTTTAATTTTTGTTTGCAAAAAGCTTATTAGTTTTGAAATAAAACACCTGCACCGCAATCGTATCATGTTTCAACACTTCTGAGATAACAATGAAACTGATATTTTTAAGTATTCCAGATTCCGTGTAATAAATGACAAAAGGGTGAATAGTGGCTTGCTCATTACTCCAATAACTACTTTGAACAGCATCTTGAAAAACAAATGAATAATTTTCAGAAAAATCACAAATTATTATTACTTCGCCGTCTTTAAGACAACTTTTTATAATCTCTCAAGAAACTAGACTGCTGAGATTTGACAAAATCGTGGGATACTAATTGTTCCAACTTTTCACAAAAATAAGCAATAAATTCATCAATTGGTTTAACAAGTGTCTCTAAACTACATCTATCAGTTGAAATCCATTGCTCAAAAGATATTTCAACTAAACCACGTTTTTCTAATTTGTCTGTTAAACTACTCTCAAAATCTGAAAAGCCTGGACATCGTTCGCATTCACGGAGGTAACATTTTTTAGTTCTAGTTGATGAGCTACATAATATTTCTTCAAAACACAATTTATAATCATTCTCGAATGAATATTTTCTAAGACCATGAAGCATCAAGTTAATGTTCTCATGAATGGTGCAAACACAAATGTTATGAGAACCTGTGCTGCTAGTAATTTGCAATGCTTTGGTCTTAGTGCTGCAAAAGAGCTAAACCCAACAGCATTTTGATGCATCTCTTGAAATTTAATGAAAGCTTCTCTTAATGAACAAACTAAAAGGCGCTTTTGAATATGAACCTCTTACCTTCACTCCTCACTGAAACGTAGTCGTTCATAACAGGGGTTGCTCGTGTAATCTCATCACTGTCGTAAAATTGCAAAATTTGGTTTTTTATTTCCGGGTTCAGACCGTGTCCCAGCTTTTCGTTAGGGCAGCTAAAACACCTTCGTGCTTTGCAAGGAATTTAGCTTGTGATACGATGTACTTGTTTGTTATTCCAAATTCTGCCATTACTCTTTGATTTGTCCAAGATTGTGGTAAAACCGAAAGTATCCTTACTTGATCGTCCCTCGAAGTTTCTGGATCAGCATACCGGTCCTTTAGCTGCGCGATTATTTCATCATATTCGGCTGCTTTCACTTTCAATTATTCCAGGTCATCCTCCTCCGCTTGATCCCCAAATATGTGTGTCCGAATGCCGTTTGAAACATCTTTGAACTTTTGCGGGCATAATTTACGTTCAGGAACTTTTTAGCCGATATTGGCGAAACGTTGATTCCAGCTACGCCCTTGTTAAATAGCTCAATATTATGGCGCCTTGAATAATCTTGCACACTGCTATCAGATGGCACTGACATTAATGATATTGCCGATGGCGTTTCCTCGAGACCATACAAGTCTACTTGCCGTGATGTAGATGGTTGTGGATCCATAATGTTAGTAATTGATGATTTCTCACTAGGCTCCGAAATTGCAGCATGGGATTGTTCCGTTCTATTTAAATGCAAACGACAATTATCACAAATCATCAAAGAAGTGTCCAAATGTGTTTTGCCCATAAACTTGAGTTTTTTGACATTTTGTTCGGTTAATTTACGAAGGTTTTTTGAGCACCGTTTAGTGGGAAACGGCATACAACACTTTTTCATGTTAAACTCCATTTTCAGTTCACTCAGATAGATTTTACTGATGAATGCGACTATGTATGAGCATATATATTGGCTGTGGTACCTTTGGAAATGCAGGTATAAAACATCTCTGGTAGTTTACAGGCAGCGTACATTAGCTGTTTTTTTTTTTTAAGAAGATATACCTGACATTCGTTATAGCTGCTATTTGTCTACCTACCTTAAACAATATGTGTTACTTTCATCGCTACATCACCGAACTGTTCGGAGTGTAGTTTTCACACACTACACCCGACCTCTAACATCGTTGGAGCTTGGCAAAATAGTCAGCAGTTCGATTAATATGCTTCTTCTATATGACCCTCCGCATAATTTCATCATCTGTCCATTTCACACTTGTCGCCCCTGCGACATCTATCTCGCTGTTACTTTCATCGCTTTAGCAAATTCGCTCCCTTCATTCTCTGAGCGGCCCGACCGATACAGCCATAAAACAATTATAAATATATTGATTGCAATATTAAAACAATAACTATTGCACTAGTGCTATTTATCTTGTTCTTTTCAAATGAGTCTTCTTATCATCCTGATATCAAAAGAAAAGAGGACATTAGAGTAATGTGAACGTTATAATATGAAGATCTTGGAAAATTTATCATTTCTGGTGGAAATCTCGATTAACTTAAGAAAAGAGCGAATTTTCTGAGGTTTTTTCATTCTATTGAAATAAAATCCGAAAAATCTCGAAAACGGTTGCGTTCAGGTGATTTATCATTATGATCATTATTGTTTTTAATGATCTCCAAAATCATATTGTATAATTAATTTTCATTTATAATAATGAATAACCAAAGTTTGAAATATGCACCAAAGTTCGCTCTTCGGAAAACTTTTTTATTATAAAAGCGTCCATCCTAGAGTTTTTTTCAAAACGTGTCTTTTTTTCTCAAATTTCCACAAAACAAATTTGGAATATATTAAAAATATGTTTTTTTTTATATTTGATTTTTAGTATTTATTTTCGATTTTTCTTTATGAAAAAAATTTTTTTTTCAGTGTACATTTTTTTTACAAAACCTTTTTAGTTCTCTACAACTCCCCCATATAAAGTTTTTCTCTAAATGTAATGGTTTTTGAACTACGATTTTTCAAGTAAAATGTTGGAAAAAAAACATACACCCATCTCAAAAGTTACTCTTGAATCCAAATAATCTTAACACCAGTGGATTTTTTTTTTCAACATACCGAAGACGTGTACCAAGTTTCATCAAAATCGAAGATAGTTGAGTTTGGTGACCGACCGATTTGGCGTGGAATCAGTCACCTGCAGGTACGCGAAGTACCAATGGTATGCATTAGTCAGTTATTTACCAACCACAATGCGTGGATAAAGTTTCATATAAATCTGAGACCCTCTGGCCCAATCTGATCGAAAATAAATAAAAATCCCCATAACCGATGTCTATCATGAAAATCATGAACATCTTTGACTAGGATGAATTTATTTCGGGATCAACAGTTTGCTTGTCATCAAAAAAATTATTTTTTTGTTAGATAAAATTTACTAGACAAAGCAAGTGTTCGAAGCACATCAACAACACTAGGCATATTTGTTATATGACAGCTCAGAACATCCAAAAATCATACTAGGAAAACAATTTCGCCAGTAAAACGAATCCAAATGCAATCAAATGGACCTTAAGCGGTGCACAACCATCCATAGGCGTAGCCAGAGGGGGGCAGAGGGGGGCTGTTGCCCCCCCCTAACTTTTGAATAAATTTTTATAATGTTAGTGTTTGCTTAAATTTTTTATTATTTTGTGTTAATGTTTGATAGATTGCCCCTTCGCCTCAATGAAAAAGCGCAAAATTGCCTCGATTTTGTGACAAGATGTAGCAAAAAAGTGCAAAAGTGGACATCCATGAGAATTTGTTGTAAATAGTAAAGACTAAAATTTTCCTAACACATGATATTCTACGGGCGGGACGGAACGACTCATTTCCCCAGTTCAGAGACAAGACAGCAGTTGTTTTATCCTGTTCAAAACATTTATTCGTTGCTATGAGCATGAGTAAGAGCATGCACCCGAGGCTGCAACTCCGTTGCTGCTGTTATTACAAATAGAACCACCAGATGATGCTTGGGACTAGCATGCATTCTCAATGTGAAAAAAAACTGGCGATCTCAAACTAATGCGATAACAAGCGTCTGCCTCGCCTGAATGCAAGTCAAATAAGGGAAGGAAATTTCATAAAAAAGGAAACACCAACGCGATCCTACGTTTAACTTGCGGTTATATCCTAGATATAACCAACCTCTATTTTTTAAATATTAATACCTATTTCTGATATGAACCTATCCATACAAATAGTGCTCTTGGAGCCAATCACAAAATGGTTAAGTGGTTTATTTGCTCCAGGATATGGTGGTACGGCGAGCATGGCAAACCAATATTATGGATCACAATTAATTGTGATCCCCACCGCCGGACCACTAGATCGGCGAACCCCGACATCACAAAACAATACGAACAGCGCCATATAACAAAATAGTGCCTAAAAAAGCATCGACACAACCTTTCACAGCCGATGCTCAAAACAAACTTTTTTTTTATATATACTTTCAATGTTTACAACCGTACTAATTCTATACACAGAAACAAAAGCGTTCACGAAAATGAAAACGGACCGTGAACTAGTTCACGTTTTCAGGATATTTGCCTAAAAACGTGATTTAGTTCATGATTACGTGATTCAGTTCACGGTGTATTTTTGCGTGTTCTCGAATTCATGACTGCAGTTCACGGATCCGGGAAGGGATTTTTTTCCGTGTAGAAGCTTCTTAAGAACAATCTATGCGAATCCATTTAAAATTGCGATTTAGGGATTAGGTAAAAGGAAGAGTGTGTAGATGCATTTCGTGCCTACTGGCAACTTTATGCTTCTATTTATGTCCAGGCTCGTTGGTTTAGCATCAACCGGAGGAGACTTGATCCGAAACTCAATGATATCATTACCTTCAATCCACTCAATCAATCGCTGTTTTGTGATACATTGGATGGGTTAATATTATTTGAGATAACTCAATAAAGACGTCATACAAATTTTGCATCATGACAGGCAATCTGTGAAGACCCACCTAGTACCTTATAGTAAGATGCTTAGAGCCGGACCGGAAGATTCGATGAGCTACCTCAAAGATTTTTTTCTGTTTCTATGGGAGAAAAATGGCGTTTTTGCGGTGTTGCTTTGTCAATAAATACACTGAAAATTTATTTACGTAAATTAGCTTTCACTCGTTTCGTAAACATGGATTTTGTACGAACAAATGTCCCGTAAATTGTATGCAACATTCTCCTCTTTGTACAGTGCACGGAATGAATTTCATGAAGATCAACCAATTGCTCCTTTCTTCAATCGTACGGATGTTGCTACATGTTGGTATTGCTCCTCGGGTGTGCTGGAATCAGTGATTTAATTTTTTTTTCAATTACATACTAAGTCGATATAGAAGATCTGTCAGTCAATCATGCAACCACCAGAGTTTCTTTTTTATTGATAACAAAATATTCGTAGTAGTTTATATTGTTTTTGTACAATGCACGAATGTTGTTTCTGTGCCAACAAATGCTTCGTCTTTTAGAGAGTTACGCGTGTGGCATTGAGTACGGAGGTAGCTTTTTGAAAAGTACAAATCTATTTACAACGAATACAATGAATAGATTTGTTAGTCCTACCTTCGATTTCGTAATAAAACCAAAATTCAATTTTCAGTTTGGGAGAGAGGGCTCGATTCCTGCTCTAGCCGGTGGAACTTGAAAATGTCCCTACTCTACTGGTCCACTGAACGTTGTGTTGTCCGTTGTTTAATGTTATGTGTTAATTGTGTGCATCCGCTGGTTGAAGACGGTGTAATTCTCTCTTTCTCATTCTCTCTCTCTCTCTCTCTCTCTCTCTCCAAAAATATCTTGCCCCACCCTATTTGAAATCCTGGCTACGCCTATGCAACCATCCGCGACCATAACCAGTCAATTGCCACTCAAACGTCTTCCTGTAATCATCGGTCAACAACAACAACAACAACAAAAATCCGAAAACAGAGGAAAAAAAAGCAAGGGTTTACTCCCTGACAGTTTTTATTTCCTTCTAAAGCCGCATGATTGATTGCAGTATTTTACACGCAGTTCCCCCCACCGGCATGCACATACGCACACACACCGACGCCGCAGAAATGCATCCGATTCCAATTCCTCCACTCCCGTTTGCCGATGATCGTCGTCACTTCCATCATCATCATCGTCATCACTGCATCCGTTGAATCAGCCGGCAGCAACAATTGTAGAATAGTAGAACAACGCACACGCAGCATTTATGATCGATGACAGCACGTGCTTCTACTTATGTTGCGGTACTCTCCAAAAATAACATCCCGCACGTGCCTCTCCCCAAGGCCGGTGGAGAGGCATGAGGAAGTGGATTGGCGAGCAGGGGACACCTACTCAGGAGCTACACTTTTTAATTAAGTACACACATCACACAACTAGACTAAGGCGCATACGAAGACGACGACGACTGCCACCGAGATGGGAGTTGTTGCATTATACATATACCTACATAAACCATATTACGCAATGGCACTTTCCTTTGTCGCCAACCCCACGCGTCTGCCATGTCAACTAGCTATGATGCCAGAGCGAGGTGCATTATTTGCTTTCGTATTTATTTTACTGTTTTGTTTTTGCTCTTAATGCTGAGCATTTCGTTCTGTCGTTTTGGGATCAGTTTCCCCAAAATGCCGAGCTGCTGCATCTTCTCCCGGAGGACTATTTTCGGAAGAAAAAAATGTCAGGCAGTCGGGAGGAATGACACTGTAGCAAAAGGCGAAAGGGGAAAACTTTCCGAGCACATTCGAATACGATATACGATATCATTGGGATTGGAAACGCCACACAAGATTTTCCCGTTGTCCCGTTGTTGTATTGAGATGGAATGCGTTTGACGGTTTGGACTTGTTCGGAAACATTGCGATAGGATTTTCCAGAAGCACCTGCACAAAGTCAATGGATCTGTCTCGCCACTCACTTTCCTGTGTTTGTTTATCTTTTCAATATTATGTCATCACAAAATGCACTACAGCAGAAGAACGGGGGGCCAGGCATCGAATGCATGTTCAGTACAGAATACCTGAAACGATCATCAAGTTTAACATTCTAACTTGTTTTTTTTTTTATTTCTTCTCTCTTTTTCAGGTAAGTGTTTGAGCTCCAACTAAGCAACGTCACGTTTTAAAACCGACAGTCTAATCGGCACTTTTGGGTTTGGGAGCTGAACGGCAACACAACCCCGACGTGCGCCAAAATTTCTCAATCCCAAGTTGGTGCAAAATCCCTTCGTCCGGTTTGAGCAAACGCGATAAGTTGTTTATTTATAGCTGGCTAGACGGCAGGAAGGTAATCAGCAAACAAACTACTATCAATCAATTTTCGATTTTCTTTTTCGTTTCTTCTATTTGGGTTTAGTTTGCAGTTTCCGTTTTACTTTTAGCGTGTTCTTTTCTTCTCTAAGTAGCCTTGTTTCGTTGTTTCTTCATTATATAGAAATAGATAGAGGGGTTTTCAGAATTAATTCACCTATCTGCGTTTCGATAATATGGCGTTTTTCATAATGTGCCGATATTACCCAAAAAGCATTTTAGAATAGACAATGTGTGAGGAATAGATAGAAAAATTGGATAGCTAAGAGATCACACCACCCTAGTGAAACAGAATAAAGAGGTGAATTTAGTCGAGACACATACCTTTTTGGAGTGGTGAAACGAGAATGGCGCTCTCTGATGTATTTCGAGTGCAACACTTCCGAAGAACTTCACTCATATTTGTTTAATGAAACTCACAAAGAATGTGCACTACCAGTGAAAACTACCCGAAGATGATTGATAATTAGTAACGGACAACCTAGTCGAGCAGTATTTGCTATCAGTCGAACTCCGAAATTAGACATAATTTTAAGTTTTTTTTTCTTCTACCCAAGCAACCAAAAGTTCGAATTTTACTTGAGATAAGAACTTAGAAGTTCACATTTAAGTTTCATGGAACTTTCAAACGCAACCTTCAAGTTCATATGTTGTCAGTTGAGAACTTGCTTTGAACTTCAAAAATCTCTAACACAAAGTTCAATCAAAATACTAACCGTACTTTTAATCAGCGCAATAGTTCACAACAAATCTATGTTGAACTACTTTCCTACTTTTTGAAGCACAGATAAGGTTGTGAGTAACACTTTAAAAAGAGTCACAAAGATTGTTTACATTTGAAGAGTGATCTGTTGTTCCCAAGTTACATTGCCAAATCCGTCCAGCTTTGTTAAATTTTATTAAAGTTTTATGAACGCCACTGAAAATCAATTTTGTATTCTTATGGTATCAAGAGATGCCAATAGGTTTTATATTTAGTCAGGTTTATGAGAACCTACACAGCTTCTTTACGACGATCTTTAAACCTTTGCATCTAAAATTCCTTATAACTCCTATCAAAAGTTTTATGTTGACTTTATGAACTCGTAAAATGCTGTTTGGAAATGCCGTTTTAGAACTCATTCATATTATCTTATTATGGTCAGTTGTAAAAACATTTCAAACCCATTTTACCTCCAGTTAATGCATTAAACGGCAAATTGGCATTGAGGGAAGTCACCAAATGACCAAATAGTTTTATAGTAGTAATTTCGAAGATAAATTGACTTTCTGCGATTTTTTTCAATTGCCGTATTGAAATATAAGAAATCATTGAAATGTGGAAACATAAATACACGAAGTATTAAATGTAATGCAAATGAACTGTAAATTGGAGACCGATTTCGGCATGCTTTTAGATAACCTGATAGAATTCCACCAATTTTAAGGAAATTCATGATTAATTTATCGAATATATTTGTTTCAATTTTGTTTTTGTTGATGTAAATTGGTATAATTTCCGAAGCGCATTAATTTTCAGCTTTTATCGTGCCAATATTCACCTTAAAATTAATTGCGCGTACAATTTGTAGCATGATATTATTAATTTGTTGTGTTTTATTAATTTGTTTTCATAACCATCTACAGAGTGGGTAGCTTTGTTCACATTTCGGCTTTAAAGAATCATAGGGATAAAAGGCACGATGCAAAGGAGAGGTGTTAGTGGACAAAACAGTTAGGAATATAGTTTTATCAATAAAACCGGGAGGAGTGCTATACGGCTGAAATAAAACTAAAATTGTTACTTGGGAATTGTGCTCCAAGTTTGACGTGGTACAAGAGCAAAAAAATGGATTTGAAAAAAAGAACGGCTTATTTTATTGTCATTGTAAGAAAACTGTTAGCTAAATGAGATGCGGAAAATGAAGCTGTCATTCCACAAGGTAAACTGAAGTAAAGGGTGTCCACGATGAAATTGCCACAAACAAATTGATTCGCAAAATTCGAGTTTTCATCCGATTGCCATCAAATTTTCAGGGATTGAGAAATAACTATTAAACTTCATTTTACCATTTTACTCGTATTTTATTAACAGTCCATACGCAAATGCCCGCACCTTGGCCTTAACCCCGGCCATAAAATTCTGCACAACCTGTGAATCAACCGTTTTTTGCATGTAAACCCATACTTTCTTCAGTTCCTCGACTGTCTTCACTACCTTAGGTCGTTTAAGAAGGTGCTTGCTTCATAATCGCCCAGTACTTCTCGATGGGGCGGAGCTCCGGAGTGTTGGGAGGGTTGAACATTTTCGGCACGAAATTGACCTTATTGTCCGCATACCACTTCAGCACGTCCTTGAGTAGTGGCATGAGGCCAAATCCGGCCAGGAAGATTGTTGGGACGTTGTGGGCCTTCAGGAGAGGAAGCAGCCGCTTCTGGAGGCACTCTTTATGTACACCTGTCCGTTCATCGCGTCCTGGGTCACGAAAGGTTCACTCCGCTTCCCGCACGTGCAGATGGCTTGCCAAACCAGGAATTTCTTCGAAAATTTGGACATCTTCTGAGTGGCGGATTATGCTCCGGAACGCTGAACTTTATCCTTGGCCGTGAAAAACAGGTTGCCGGGGATCTGTTTGAAGTCGGCCTTCACATATGTTTCGTCGTCCATGATGCAGCATTCAACTTTCGTCAGCATGTTGAGGTACAACTTCCTGGTACGGGTTTTGGCGGACTTGTTCTGCTTCTCGTCGCGATTAGGGGCCTTTTGTACCTTGAACGTTCGAAGCCCAGCCTTAGTTTTGGCCTTCTGGACAAAACTTCGGCTTAAGCAGCAAGTGCAACATCCCGCAACCGAGCAGGCGTTCGGATTTCGGTTGAAGGCCCCAACTACGCGGTTGTGATTTTTGGTGTTGTACGGAATACTTTTCCTTCATTTCTGGGCTTCCGATCGGTGGTCAACCGTTCCTCGAACCGCTTAATCACTCGCGACACCGTGCGAATTCGCGATTCCCAACGGTTTTACGCGATGGAACGATGCGAGAGATCCTTGTTCTCGTGATGAATGCGCAAGATTTTATCACGCACGAGCTGTTCTTTCGACTCCATTTCTGCGAGTTTTGATCACAGGACTTTAAAACATGCAGGATGTAAATAATGCACTATGAACTAAATCCACCCAAATTTTCATTAAATTCTACCCAACGGTTAAAAAGTTAGAGCAATTTCATAGTGTGGCAATTTCATCGTGGACACCCTTTAATTTGTTGTTCAGATTGAGTTCTAGGTGATTCAGAGATTTTTATGTTCAGATAAGATTTTAGGGAGTCGTGGGTGACTCCGGCGTAGTGGATAGCATCCAAACCTCTACGCCAAAGTCACGAGTAGCTCCGGACCAGTTATGAAAATTTCCAAAAGTATTTGAGTTACCACGACGGGAGATGAACCAGCTCAGGGATAAAAATCTCGATAATCAAGGAATCAAATAAACAAATCAGTTTATGGGGAACAAAGAAGTACTAATGCATGAGATCAACGCTTCCGAACAAAATCAAATACATAGCGTGAGTTAGGTGGGCTAAAAATTACAACGATACATATATAAGAGGCTAAAAAAGAATAAAACATTGTGAATGGGTGTAAAATAATAAGATAATAACAAAATAAATTTTTAATATCTGCATGTCTACAGATTGTTCATAATGCAAAAGACAGTACATTCAAAATCTCGTTAACCTGAAACCACTTTATATTCAATAATATACTATCATAAAGATCATAAAAGATAAAATGCCACTACTCCCCTTAATGCCCTTTCATGCTAACTATTAGGATGGATCTTCCAAAGCACGCTGTAACAACGAACCTAATGTAAATAGTAAAATTCTCAAAACTCCAGGCACATGATCCTCTGTAGCAGGTGGAAAAACTACTTGATGTGATATTTCCACAATGGAACTGACTCTTAGCTTCGAATCTTGATCAAGAATCCCTACTGACCCCTTACGGCACAACAAGCTGGCCAGTTCAGCGCAAGCGTCAATCATCAATTAACAACACAGTACTCAAAAAATAAATTTGCGGAAGGATTGGAGAAGAACAAAAATGTCGAATGTAAATATAATTAGTTTTTTTTCTGGTTTTGTTGAGTTCGATTGAGGTACCTTTTGAGCTGAGTAGCATTACAGTAGCATACAACCTCTTGAACGATCCTTTCGTGAACTTCAAAGTTTTCTTTAGAAGCTGATAAGAATGCTGCTAGCAGCTTAACCACTAAATTCGAACTAGAAAGTTCGGTTAATTACTTAAAAAGTAAGCTGGTTAAGCCAAAAAACACCTTGTTATCAGAACTTTTGGTTGCTTGGGAATTTTGGATTACTCCTACCCAGTAGTGACTTTTCGATGAACAGTTTAATTTCACCCAAAGCGAAGTCTTTCCAAAGTACTTAAAAGTATGTACTTCGTGAACAACTCAATTTTGAGTGGTTGCACTTAGCTGTCAAGATGAGTGAAAAAGACTTAATTTTAAGTTGTTTGCTTTCTCTGTGTAGTGAAACTACATGTCTAGTTATGTTTAAACTAAAAAGGTTTGTTTAAAGCAAAAATTCCTTTGCTGGACACAGTTACTTTTAGATGATTCAAATTTTGACCTTAAATTGCATTAACTCGAATGTTCGGTAAAAACGACCAAAATAAATAGCAACCTTATATAAAGGGTGCAACGGTCAAAAATTGATCAAACCTGATTAAGGAAAAAAAACTCATTTTTGAAAAAAAAAAAATTCAAGACGATGTTTTTACTCAAACCAATGGATTGTTTTTTACAATGATAAGTCTATCCATGTAGTAAACAAAAGATATTTTTTTCAAATTTGTTTTCAACAAATTGGCGGCCATTAGAGTGCGTTGAAAAAGTCGTTGTATTTTGCTTGTGCCGGCAGTTTTGATCTGATACCTGCTAACCCAAAAAAATACACTGATTACGTTTACAGTTAGTAGATGACTTAGAAAAAAGAGTAAAAAAAAATTGCACTTTTGGCGTAACTTTTTTGAAATAATCCACATTTTACCGCCATTTTATCACATTCTTCCATATTTCATAAACAAATATTACAATAATTTTTAATTTATACAGAAGGTAATACTATAATAAAGAAATCCTTTAAATTTCAGCTTAATCGAATAATTAGTAATCGAGTTATCACCGGCATAAACTCCAAAAGTGCTGTTTTGAGAAAAACGCGTTGAAAGTTTTAATTATGGAAAAAGCGTCTCTTTATACCTGCTGCGCGCGAAAAAGGCGTCTTCAAAAAACGATGAAAAGAAACACGCTGGTAGAAGGAACGGAAAACCATCTTGACAAAATTTGTACAATTTACAGCGCAACTTCAACACGAAGAGAAATGAGTCTAGTTGGAAAAACAACGATATGCACCGTGTTCAATATATTCTCACACAAAATAAAACTCTACTTATTTCAAATCGATAATTCAGATTATATTGATAACTTTACTCATTATATTGCAATATAATACCGATCAACTACAACAAATGTTTTGGAATAACACCGCCTTTAATCTTCTTGACCAGCTCCAGACGCGTTTCGAAATCGTCACAGTCGTGCGTGCCGATTTCCATTGGCATTTCGTCCGGCAATTCGTTTGATTACGGTTTTGAATTGGTTCCTATTCGACGTCCTGTGGTGATTTACCTTCGCCAGCATGTATAAATAATCCAAGGGACTCAGATCTGGTGAGCTGGGATGCCATTCACTCTTGTCCAAAAAGTCGGTCAAATTTTCTCGGCACCAGCCGTGAACGAGATTTGCAGTATGATGGCGTTTCATCCTGCTGAAACACATAATGATCATCTCCAAACACCTCTTGTACGGCTTGACAGCTTTCTCCAAAACTTCCGTTTTATAATAAACGGCATTCACTTTAACGCCTTTTTCGATGAAAACCAGTGGTAATTTGCTTCGCTTGCAAATTCCTCCCCAAACCATCACTGACGCTGCACTTTGGAACCGTGGAATATTCCTATCACTCTATGGGACAGTTCTCGAAAAGAGAGCTTACAATCTGTCGTTCTGGACATTGTGGGATTGTTGCAAGACGAATAACTTTTCGTTGTAAAAGATAAATTCTTCCCCACCGTGCCGCGACAAAAGCAGACTTGCTCTTTCGAGTCGTTTCTGCTTGGAAGGTTCCGAATACTCCGTGAAACCTTACGTTTCTTGAAAGTTTGGAATCCGAGGTCATTTTGCAGTATATTGTGCATTGACGATCTCGAAACATTCAGATCTGCGGCCATTTTACGTACAGAGCGCTGTGGTTCTCAATCCGTTCACCCGACCACTTTAACAACTCGTGCAGTCCGCACCAGTACGAGTACGACCGGATCTCTTCCGGTCATCCAACGAACAGGTGTCATGGTACCTTCGGATGGTTCGGTACACAAAATCCCGCTTTACTCCGAGGTTTTTCAAATAACTTTACTCCGAGGTTCAATTCTGAAAATAGCGCCCGGCCGCTCATCTTTCAAAAACATTTTATCACCACAGCACGAAACTCTTTCATCGCTAGTAAAAGATAAATACCGAATGAAAACAATCGGACATAACCTCAAAGAGTTTGTATTAACATAGTGCAAAACTACAGCAACACATACGTGAAGCATGTTGAGTAGTTGCACGACACCAATGCCAGGAAAAAGTGTATGAGAATACATTGGACACGGGGTGCATATGGTCGCAATGCAAACGAAGGTTCTGCTTGAGTTGAAAATGATATTTTTTTTGCTTCGAACTCGGATTGTAGTCGATTGAAATCACCTGTTCAATAGATTTCTAGTCATATAATAACTGAATTTCAAATTTAAGGTCGGTATCGTGTTGGAAAGAAATTTATTTTTCTATCCCAAACGCATCCACCGGAAATAAAATTGGAATTTGTAAAAGGTTTTCACGCAAACTAATGGGAGCTGTCACTTTTACTATCGGAAAATTTTTCCGCTCGATTATTCCACAAGTGAAGGCGACATTTCGTTCCATATAGATTTGTCAAACATTACGTCTTGATAATGTCAGAACAAAATTCGGTATCTCTTTACTTTTTAGGTCGATAATGGCCTTTAAAAATTAGTTGATAGAAAACTGGCATCGGACATCGTTCTTGTTGGGCAGAGACAGGTTTTGAATCTCTCAGAATTATAAAATACGCAGTTTATCT